>DWQW01005229.1:0-18175 GCA_018249695.1 Heliconius erato demophoon
TTGCTGTTTGTCCGTCTGTCCGTCTGTCAAGACTATTTTGTAAAAGATCGGTTAAAGGTTAGATACCTCAATGTTCAAGTCTATATTCCCTTACGCCCAATATTAATAATCTATCTCCTACGTCAATTTTCGACTGCATACATCTATTCAATCTCTAGATTGGATAGATGTATGGAACAATCGAAGATTGACGCAGGAGATAGATTATTGATATTGGACGTTAGAGCACAAAAATCTATCTTCTAAATCATCGCAATCAAATGACGATGAAATATGAGGGTTTATGCTTCGTTTTTTGTCGCATTTACTATCATAACTATAGGATACTTCCCGTTGATATACAATTACAAAATTTGTTAAGAAGTTAAAATATACGGCACGTATAAAGGAAAATTCCAAAATAGTTTTTCAAAAATTGAATACTTATTGTATTTGTGTCACAGAAAAGAACCATTAGGTACAAATTTTAATCTGTACTTAATTTGATACAAAATGACAAGTTAATTAGTTATTCTTTTGGTGTATCTCCATTCATGAAACTGGTACGAAACTCTCGGGGCATGAGTACGACTTGAACTTGACCGAAAATGTTGATTATTTTATAGATTATATAAAAATGCCTAAAAACGTGCTTTCTATGTATATTCTGTATACCAATTATATATTTGACTAATAATATATGTTACTAATTTAAAAACTGTACAGGAGCTAGATAAGTTATTTTACAAATAATATCGTGAGTACTTATCCAAATCAATTAATTAATAGTTAAGGCTATTTGTAGTATCTATATTTCTTAAATGAATATTCATGTAATTCAAGCGGGCAAAGCCGCGAGCAGGCCGCTAGTTCATAATAAAAACTTGATAGATCCTGAGCCCTGGCGGCATATGTAAAGGAATCATATAGAATACGTTAAAAAGTCATAACCGTCAACAAAATAAGGATAAAGATGACCGCTATAAAGCGGAATGTTTTATTCGTACCACTGGCGGCGGTCGTGGCGGGGTCGTGGCGTGGTCGTGGCGGGGTCGTGGCGGTGTGCGCGTCTCTCGTAAACCCGCCCTTCATTATGTTGATTGTTGTGGCCATTCTGTTTTCATTTCCTACTTCCCGCTTCGCACGATGGGACTTTATTTCGGAGCTTTTAAATTTTCTATACAGAGATTGCAATTCTCAGAGGGTTCACATCTAAGATTGTCATTCCTATGCCACAGTGCCGACTCAAGAAGAGAATAATTATAGAATAACTTTTTTTCGTTTTATAATTAGATATAATCTAATATGCAAGATGTATAACATCTTTAGTTTAACTTTATATTATATTTTGAGTGGCTCAGTTAAATAGGTAGGTAATAGAACCCACGACCGTCTCGTTTACAGTCGGTTGCGCCACTGCCGACGACCTCAACTAGACGTTATTTAATGATAAAATAAAAACTTGGTTCGTACGTATTGTTTTAGAATACATAAAGCCAAGTGGAAGTGGAAGTAGATCGTTGGTCTGTTTTTTGACACAATATTATTAGAGCACCCGGCGAGGGCGGGGGCGGCGGCGCGCGTGTTATTGTATGCAAATCAGGGCGCCCTACAACTTCACAATTTGCAAAACAGATTGTTTTCAGCGAAAATTCAATTGAAATATATCGGTGAAGTTGAAAGAGAGTGAGTAGAGTCACTTCATGTTACAACAGGATTACTGATCACGTGGTTATTGTGGCAAGTCAAGGTTTACTTACTGAACTGCTGTTTCTGATTGATTCTTAGTATAATATAGTGTGGGCATACATGCTTGCATGAGAAATGATTTAAAAAAATATTAATGTCACAACACTCCGTTCTAAGCTTTCTTCATGTTGTAGAGACATGGTGTATGGAGTGTCTTAAGGCTGCATTGTCTGTCACTTCTTCTGTATGATATCTTTATTTCAGTATTTAAGAGAACCGATATTTAAAGTGTACAATTTAATATGTATAACAGAATGCTTAAATTCTGCCTATAGGGGTGATGTGTTGCGGTTATCTCCTCTAAAAAGATATTATTCCGCATCGTTTAACATCAACATATATCTCGCGTGTGCGACCCTCCTTTTGAAAGGGGTAGTAAAGTGTAGCTAAAAATTGCGTCCGCGGGGTTATCGAGGGTGCGGGGGGGTAGAAGGGGGGAGTAAATCTTAATATCAGTCTGCCGGTGGCTGAGGGCAGGTTCCGAAGGCGATTATGTGCAATTTCGTCAAGTCCCGCGCGGTACGTGACGTTTATCACGAGCGCACCCTCCCGGCGCGGCGGTAATGACGGCGGCTTGTTATTTGCATTTATATGACCGGAAGGAATCTTATATTTTATATCGCTAAAGCGTTCCTACGTAAAGTACTAGCTGTTACCGGCGGTTTCGTCCGCGTTGTCAATAGGAAGCAACAGCGGACTACGAGCAGAGAGGTACATCGGGCTATATCGAAGCTATCCGGTCCTATTATACGTAATTGCAAGTCTGTACATGGAATAATCAACCCACTTTAGTACTATATGTACATTTCAGCTTTATAATATTTATCTGCCTTCAGTTTTTTAGGTTAATTGCATTTAGGAGATCTATATGTTAGATCCGAAATTAACAAATTAATCAAAATCAATTTTTGATCTATAATATATATAAATATATATATCTATGAACAAATAATGAAGGTAACAATAAAGCTTCTTTAGCAAAGTAGCTAATCTTGTAAATATCAAGTTAGGAGGAAACAACGGCGTGAACTTGTAAGTGGGAGTTATCAACGTAGCGGCAGAGACGTCAGGAACCCGGGACCCCCCGGGACCCTCGTCACGCGTCACGATTAGCATTCATTTGCATTTTCTTAAACTGTTGAGACAAATCGCGTGTGCTAGGCCTCCTTCCTCCTTACTTAGACCAACTTACCGAAGGCCAAACAAACAAAATTAGGAAAAGGGAGAGAGCCCGTTGCTTAGATTTCGTGAGATGAGATGAGATAAGGGTGGGGAAACATTTTTTAACGTTGAGATAATAAAAATTACTCGTAGATTTATGTGATAACAAAAGTTATTTATTGCCTATAATTCTTTAAAATTCGGAAGCGGCTTTTATCTTTTCTATATAAAAAATATAGATTAGTGTTGTTATCTATATTAATAATGTTGAAAAATATAAATATTTTTATTATTTTAGTTTTTGTTATACTATAAAAAAAACTGAAATTAAAGCTATAATTCTTATATAATATAAGTAATTGTAAACTTGTTACTATATTGCTGAAATATAATAACATGTTATTATGTACATTTGAATATCTATTTCTGTATTATTATTACAGATACCTATAAATTTTGTAAAAATTATTATATTTTTTTTATAATTTTAATTATCTTCTTAACGTTTTCTTTGTGGCACTTACCACTCTAAAACTCAGCAAAATTCTCTCGATATGTATAACTCTACGTACCTGCAATTACAAAAACAAAATATTATTTACAAAATAGATACATATATAGGCGCAGTCGAAATACGACTAAACTTTAAATCCAATTTAGCAGAATAACTTTGATGTAAGTATCTTCAACCTTCGCAGATGTTTATGAAATGATTCCCAAATTTGTTGTCACTCATTTTTATAAAACTGTTAAACTAAATCCGAAGTCCTTTGAGTTTGAATATATTACATATATTTAAATCTAATAAGATAGAATGGACATCACCTTAATTTCAGAGAATTTTATTAAGTAAAATACAAATACGAAATTTAGCACACACCTAATTAGATCTTTATACTCAAATACTAATCAATTACAACAATACCCTATATGTATGTAAATAATACATTCATATGAAACTGATAACCTCCTTTTTTACATCGGTCAATAATAGCATACACTTTGGACGTGAGTACTAAACGTCAAAATAATTGGCGATGTAAGGAGTGATCCGCAATCACGAGTCCCGAGATTTATGTCGCGGTCGGACTGACGGTCGGTGCGGCGCGCTAATAACTCGTCATTACACGAACAACTCGCGCTTAATTATAATAGCAAATTGTAGGTAATGCCTAAATTGAATGATTGACTGGGAAGCATGTGGACGTCGACACACGTCCGCGTGTGCCGCAGGTAGGAATGTTACAGTTGCAGCGTATATGTCATAATATAGAAGAGGTTTGCGTTCATATTGAGCTGTATAGATGAGGAAGAGAATCGAGTGACAAGTCACTCTGTTCCTCACTTTCTGCCTTTTTTAAGAAAGTCCAACTATCGCTTTTGTAAAGGTCGTTGGATTTTACATTTCTTTTTTTGGCACTTGTTTTATATATATTATTTTAAATTTCGGTTATAGACTGGATCCTCTTTTCAATTCCTCGCTTTCGTAAGATGATGAAGCGTGGCATTGAGCTGCGCAACTCAACACCGAACGTTTCAAAAATTGGACGGGAAATGGAAAATGTCTTAACACTAGTAAAACTGAAAAAATTCAAACAAATAAAAGCAACAATATTTAAGAACTAGAATAATATTTTGCGTAAAAGACAACAAAAAGAAAAACAAAAGAACCACGAAAAATATCACATGATAGCAAAAAAAGAAAAAAGAAACGGCAGCGTTATTCGTATCTAAGAGAGGACAATACCGGGGGTAATTCCGCAAAGTGTCTGTGAGACAATACGCACGCAAGCTAATAAGCTGCGTAATTACGCGTCTCACTCTCACTCGCGGCAGTCGGGATACGGGGAAATAACAAGAGATTCTTAAATTCTTTCAGAAAAATGCCTAAAACAATAGATAGTTTCACGCTCTATCCAGTATATACATACGTAGTTAGAGAGAATCGATTGCATCAAAGAAATAGGTAATTGCATTTTTTTACTATAGTTCCAATTTAAAAATAATAAATATTATTGTCGGTCATATAATAGTATTCCGTATAATGTACGAGTACAGAATAGAAGCTCTATCCTTCGTTAACTGTCTTAGCTCTGCTGTAAGCCACAACTTTTAATACTTCGAACACAACTTGCAATACTAGTTCAGAAGATTTTTATTTTTCTAATTTATTTTGTCCCCAATATCATACTTCGGCTATCTAATAATTATGAAAGTAATTAATGTTTGCTAATGACGAGAGACTTGAGAGACTCAAGGTCAGCGTAACTAAACGCCGTACATACATTACGCTGTGAGTTGTGGGATACGTGCTATAATAAGCCGTCGCCACATCATCTGATCCCGCGGAATGCAATTAACATTTACGTATATACTCGTATGTACTCATCGCGGCTGGCGAATACAATCCTACATTTACACCGTTGTTCTTTATTGCTTCACGCTGTATCCCGTAGAGCAGGATAGGCAGAGGCAACCCAGTGTTCAGACACTCCGTTTCACACGCACTCCCAATGCCCACTGAGTGGCGGAACTCGTATTTGTCAAGTTATCGCAGAGAGGAAATAAACAGTAAATTACGGCTTCCAATTATTTGACATTGATACTATTTACTTAGAGGAGTGAGAGTTTTCACTCGAAGCAGAGTTGTAATTTGTTTCTATTGAGTCCGGGAACGTCTTTGTTGTTATTTATTATGGCGCTTGTTTTATTTCATTTCTATGATAATCGTATGTGTACTAACAAGCCTCTAATGCAGTGTTGTTTTCATGTTAATGAAAGTATTACGTAGATATGAGTCAATAGCGAAAAGGTAAAATAAACAGACCTTTTATTTACTTTAACTAATTTATTCAACATAACATAAAACAATATTAATTTTAAAGGCATATGCCATTTCATAATATACAAACTCGTGGCCGCTGAAATAATATTTCATAAGAGCCGAGTGGAAAGCAAACTTCTGCTAACTGATTTTGTCACAAAAAAATGATAAGTTTCGAGATGAGTGTCGCATTCAGACGGCGCTCGACGCAGTTTTATTCTGGCTGCTGTACAATAGAAAATGCGTCCTCGAGGAGCACAGACAAGATGCAAGTTTGTGGTTGTACTGTTAATAGCTCCTTTAGACGTTCCTTCGAAGCTCCAACTCTAGAGGCTACAATGTACTTTGTGTACACGCTGTTAAGGTATAATTTCCTACGGCCACCTCGTTATCGCGGCTACTCTGTACCGCAGCTCAGTTGGCGCGCCTCCAGCGACCCCGGCTATGCGGACTATTCGGATTGTTGCAAAAACTGTGTTGATGCGATTACAGTATTATTAGCGGGCGAAGCGAAAGAAAAGGGTAAATGTGAAATAATTAGTGGGGTCATTTTTTATTTTACAACGTAGCTAAATATAAGTTTTTCTTTTATTTTTTTGAAAATATGAACGTTTTTGACTTCGACAATATCGTAAAATATTATATATTCTCGTAATGGTCAGTTTTCCCCTGACAGTGTTGTTGTTTAAAATATTTATTAAATACAAAAGTTAAAGATTTTAATATCTTAAATAATTTCGCTAATATAAAAATCAATAATAAATAAGCAATCTAGAATATAAATAAACAGTAAAATCGTTAATTATTCATTAAACAAACATAAAGTTAAGTAGTCCACAAATAAAGGTATCAATTCAACTCAAATAAATTAAGACAAAAGCGGTTGTAATCAGAGAAATACCAAACTACAATTCCGAGTCGAGTCACGAGTCGCGACAGGAGAGCCAATCCCGACGTTACGGCGGCGGAATATCTTTATATTTTATTTTATGCCGTAAAAGCTGTTCGCAGGAGTCAAAGAGAGTCGAAGCAGAAATGAAACTGCGTTATGGCTTATAATAAAGCCGATATTAAACAACTTTTATTCCGTTTAAGGAGATAACCGCCAGTTGGTACACTTCATCATCGCGCGCTCGTATTGTTTGTTTGTTTGTTTGTACGTTTGGATGAGAGCGTCGTCTAATGAAGATTTATAGAGCGTCGTCATCGCGACGCGGCGTATTGTTCATTATAGTGCTAAGATTGATGTGAGATCAATATTTGTTAGTCGTTTGTGTTCCTCTAAATAATATTTATTACGTTTCTACACTCACTGTCAGAGTAGGCAGTAGGCATAATTTTTGCTTACAATTTTGAAGAAATTATGTATTCAGTTGCGGGATGCATTGATACCCTTCGTTATGTTACTAGAGCGAGAATTAAAAAAAATATTACCCCGAGTAGAAATCGAACCCACAACTGTCGCGCTTGCAGTCAGAGGAGCCACGACGACATCAATACATATCCAATTAAATATCCATGTATACTGAAGTCCTTACTCTACTCGTTATAAAATACGATAACCATTTTTAGATTCCAGTTATCAAATATATCCTTTTGCGTTAGATATTCAGGAGAGAGAATTTAATACTTTGGAATTTGTACTTTAATTATATCTATATATATAGTTTTCTGAAGTTAATTACTTCTATGAGAAGTCACGTGGTACTCAATGTTAACAAATATTTGTTTTTGCCCAAGCTCGTATTTAGTAGTATGAGTTTATAAGTTAGTATTAGTAGTGAGAAAAAAATATATAGAAAAAATTTGTAATGTGGGAGGCAAAGTAAAAAAGTGTTTTTTTTGTAATCACACATGGCGCTGAAAATATGATTCATCTTCTAATTTTATGTGACAAAATTAAGAGAGAATTATCAGTTTCCAGTTAAAAGTGTAGCCATCCACTAACCGGGCTGTAAATATAGAATTAATTCTAGTAGCGCTTCAGCAATGGAGTCTATAAAAGAGTACAGAATTTATGAGTATTGTCCGAAACAAACTTCCGTCTCGCATTAGTATTAGCTATTTTGGTGTTGGCTCACTGGGGATGGTTTTTCTATATAAGTATGGATATTTGTAACTGTTAACTTATATTAAAGTTGGTTAAATATATGTATGTCTTTTACCGACTTAAAAAGGCGTTATCAGTATGTATCTACATACTTATGAGAAATTGTGAGAATTGAATTACACACATTTATATGTTTATAGTTTCTTCAGGCTTCCCAACAGGTGTGCTTAATTTCCTAAATATACGTATGTTTGTTTGTTTGTCCACAAATTTAACATAAGCAGAAAAGTCAGAAGGATTTTTTCTTTTCCATGTAAATGTGATATAATACTTAGGAAAACTTAGGAAAAAGTCTCAAGTTTCATCAAAATAGGTTCAGTAATTTTTAAGATGTAGGTATCCACCATTTCTGTAGTGGTGTGTCATATATATTTGTGGATTTAGGAGGAAGGTAGAATCCGGAAAACAGAAATATTTTCAACAGATACATGTAACACTTTCAATTGTCTATTAATTTTGGAATACGCAATACATAGAGCATCGTACCTATAGGTAAACTATGCGATAGTTTTATAAAATATTTTTAATGTTTATTTATCTAATACCCGTTGCTGTCCGACGTCCGAGAGGTACAAGAATACAAGAGTGTGACTATAACGCGACGGTTGAGGGTTCGATCCGCACTCGGGGGAATAAATTATTATTTATTCATATTTTCATTTCCTTGTTTTGGCACCGAGGCAAAAGCCCGACGTTGAGTTCCTCCATTTAACACGCAATGCCTAGGCAAATTTGGCGGAAAGTGTGTAAAAAGTATGCGGGATACAGGTGAAGCTTCATTCATTAATTTATATATTTTATGTAATATCTTATAAGAAAATATCGATAATAATGTTTATTTTACAAGTAAAGGCAATTCACTTTGCACAACACATGTTGTTTTCTTACACGGTTAACTTAAGTAACTTATCTATAAATAAAAATCACTTCAACTAAATTAAAAATAAAAATAAATGTATGACATTTATATAGTGTCTCCGTAGACACTTAACGTGAGCTGTATCGCCTTTTAGAATATAAAACCACGAAATTAAAAAGGGTCATTAAATTTTGATGAGGATTTAAGTAGCTCTTAAATCGTGTTATTGCTTTGAAAAGTTATTTTGAAATACTCATACTTTATTGTTTAAAACAGCATTTACCTGACGTTCTGCTGTTATTGGATAGAAACAACTAAGGCTTGTGTAGTTCTGACCTCAGGTAGGTACCTACAGTGGGTTGATCAAACTATTAGCGTGATATAATTGTACACATTTTCCATAAATAGATTATTTAAAACAAGAAGAAAGCACCAGTAGTTCTAAAGATTAGTGTGTTCATACAAACAAACTGTTCAGGTTTTTATCTTATATTACCTACTTTAGACTCTAGACTTCTGTACTCTAGAAGTTGTTTGATATTATACATTATTTTACTTGATATTATACATGTTTGACATTACTAAAAATATGGTAGTTGTTTGATATTATAATTTTACCAAATAAGAGACAAATGTGTCCTCGTCGTAACGAACCACAAACGACTGTAAAATTACAAAACCTAGAGTTTATTTTAAAACTTAATGCAATAACTTTATTTTAGTACACTTTTATATAAGGTTATCACGAGTTTATTATAGTTTATATGGCAAGTTTGTAAGTGGAATTAACTAAGCGCATAATCCACTTGCGGTATAACGCACGCTGTTACATATCTCCTTGCAACAGCGTCTCGCGCGGTTTAACAAGGCTATCTCTCGAGTTATTATTGTGGCGCGACTTATATTGTGCTCGAGAGTAATGTTCGAGTGTACCACTTAAATCCAGCACGGATTTTGCACCCCTATTCCTCAGCGAGAAGGGTTGTTTTCGTGTAAATGAATGTGAAAAGATAAGCCAGTGGGACATTGTACTGGCATCTCGAGTAACTGGCTGCAGTTTTATGGAGACAAATGCTAGGAACGAAACCTTCCTCGCTTCTTGGCGCTGACTCATACAATTACTTACACACGTCTTGTATACTTAATGTTGTGTAAATTATGCAGATATAGTAACACTAGCACATATTTTTAGTTTCACACATACATAGAAAGAAATCCATAAAGAGAACTTGCACTTAAATCACTTCCTTCTCCACTCTCCCCTGAATTTCGAGTCGTAACTTGTTGCATGACAAAATGCAACACTATGCTAGAATTAAAAAATATTTACAGCCATTTATCGCGCAGTGCTCTAATAATGAAATGATTCCATTCGTCTATTTTCAATAACGCCGTTTATTTTAGTTTTACTCTCCATCAGACGTCACCAACATGCAACAAGTACAAAATTTACAAAGTACCTTTACTAAAACCAGAATGAAGTTGTTAAGGTTCCGTTCCCCCGCTGTACGAGCGCACACCGACGCGCGCACGCGACGCTACCTTCGGAACAGATGCCGGAAAAAATTACGCCGCGCCAGGAAACATGACGACACTGTGCTGTCGTTCAACACGGCGACTGAACAAAGACGTTACGGGAACATGGAGGATGGTGACTAGATGCGACACGACTTACAAGTACCATGCAGGGAAGTCGCTGAATGGTTTTTACCTTTATTTTAAATAGAGGGAATTGACTGCAACACACTCGTTTTCTAATTTTCAAGATATTGTGTATTGAGTGGCGGATATAAACGCTGCGTTTCGTCTTGTTAACAGAACGAAGTAGTTAAAATATTTAATAGTTATAAATATATAGGCGCAACATGATTGTGATATTTTATTTTTTGTTAAAAGTTAATAATTTAGTATTTTAAAAAGAGTACGCGTCCGTTACAAACAAACGTGCAAGATGTCAATTTGTTTCTATTTACAATATTAATAAATACCTTACATTATTCCACGTATAATGTTGTATACTGGCTAACTACAAGGCGCGGCGGTGGCGTGCCCGACCGACTAATATATTTGAAGCTTTCGCTATTTAAATGACTACCTCGAGACGAGGAGTCTGTCGCCGTTACGTTAGTACCGCGCGCTCAACACGCAATGCTCTCAAATGGGAAAGGGCAGTGGAAAGGTGACGGTGTCGTTTGGTACTTCTGGTTCAGTTATTGAAAATTAAGACTATTTTTAGCTTTTCCTGTATATACCGGACTAAAAAGTGGGCAGAGATCAGAGAGAACTGAGTGTTAAGACACTGCGGTATCTGCTATCCGCCTAATATCAAGGCATTTTGCGAAAATGCCTATATCAAAAATCGTTTTTACCATTTTTAATTTTTTTTTAAAAACTAAAATTTTTAAAATTAATACGAGATTAGTGCTTAAGGTTAGGAAAGTTTAACATTCTGATTTATTAGTTTCTGCACTATGACTCATGTAGGTATATCTATAAAATATGTTTATTTCTCTATTTCATTTAACTTCCACATATATTTTTCAAATATTTTTATGTGATAGTACGACAATTGTACCACTCTTTGCTAGTACCTACAAAATGAAGTAGGGTTATTTTTTATATATATACCTATCTTTATTTGTAATTTCCGCTTATACAGCGTGTCCCTCGCGCCCTAAGGAATGCCAAGTAATAGGGATAAACAAAGAAGCAAATCCTTACGCGGGGGAAAAGTATATTAAATTCCTCGCGGACAACAATTTACCCATTAGACGGCCGGAAGCGACACTCCGGATAAGTCACGGAGATCATCTGAGCTCCTTTTTTATGGTTGCTATTTCAAAAAAACAGTTTTAATATACAAGTTTATGTTTGAAAGCTCCGCCACTCAATACGCAGTTTAGACACTGACTACGAAGGGGGGCAGAAAACGCCCCCTAACAAAAAAAAAAAACTAGGTATTTTCTACCTACCCACACTAGTAGAGTAAGGGGAGAGAGTGTGAAACTGTTTATTAACTTAGAAAATAATATATTGTATTTTACTAATTATTCCATTTACTAAATAACTACCGCCGGCCGTTAACACTAACGTTTCTGCCGCCGACACTTTAAAAATGGTAATTTCTACCTCTCACACTATACTTAAAAATATATAATTGCTTTGCAAATATACGCAATTGAGCCGTCCCCGCTGATATCTCTGTTTGCACGCGACAGCAAAATTAGAGATGAGTTACGGTAAAATAACTTAGCAGACTATCTCCTGTTCTTCATGTGAATTAAATAATATTGAACTTCAACTACAACTATATTATAATGCTATAACACAGAAAGTACTATTTTGTCTATAATTGAATGTCATTTTTGATAACTTAACTGAAAATAAACAAATCGAGTGTGTTTAATAAAAAGCGCGTGGTTGAGTACCGCGACGAAAAGGCAGCGAAGGCGAAGCCACGAGCGAACAGCTAGTTATCTAAACACTTGAACCTACTTCCATAGCCCATTGTTTTACGAAACTCAATAGAACCATTTCACATAAAAATAAAAAAAAAGAACAAAACAGCAAAAGTTCAAAACAAAATTAAAAACTCACTCTGGTAGTATATAAAAGAATAAAGTATTTAGTGAGAAATGAAGACGCCGGAGTTAAAAACTGGCAACTCTAAGTAAGTGGCCATTATGAGGGGGTTCCCGGGAGCCGCTTTGTCCGCGGCTTGTGTTGAATTAACTATCGACGGAACACGCTGATAACTTTTTAATGTGTTCTTAAAGATTTTTGTATTGTATTGTATTCATAAACCTGTTTTTGTATTGTATTGTTAACATAAACTTTTTTTATGTTAGCAGGGTAAGCAGTAGGCAGCGCGAGCGTTTTTACAAGTGATATGTAACTATATTTAAATTATAATGACAATATAGTATGCAAGAACTATTCTGTTAAAGTGTATTTTACGTATGTGAATTATCCTATTAACTAGTAGTAGCTCTTATGTGAAGCTTTAATGTAAAGAGATCTGAGTGTACGAGTAGCTGCAGAATGGGAAGGAAGTGGAATATGTCAAAGGCGGCTAAAGTAGTCTCCGTCCTTGGTAACCTTATATTACATAAAATTGTAGAGTTCTCGCCTACTTACATTTTAAAACACCTTAAAAAACTCAGATTTTGCTTTGGTAAGCAAAATCTGTTTTTGTATATTTTTCGAGATATTGCATATTGAGTTGCAGAACTAAACGTCGCATTTTGTTTAGGGTGGGAAAATTAAAATAATTTAAAAATAGATACATCCCTGAGTGGAAACTGAAACTTCGTTTTTATAGTCAGACGTTATTTCTCTCTTGTATATTTATAGTAAAGGTTCCAAAAGAAATAAAGTCTGCGTTAACTTTACTCATTTTAGACATATTTGGGAGAGAATCTAATAATAAGTTATTGTTTTCTATACTACTCACTTATTTTTGTTCCCGACTGCTAAGAAAGGGTTATGTTTTTCGCGCGTATCTTGTATGTATGTAATATTCTTTATTACCTCGTATCTCCAGAACCGCTGAACGGATTTACATATTTGTGGTATCGTTAGATTCGTATTAGCAGCCCAAGTGTTCTTAGATAGGTGACGTCAATAAAAAATAATCATGGCGGCTGTGGTACGCCATTGGACTTAGTAAAAAAAAAAAATTCGTTTCGAATACTACAATATGGGTATCAAATTCAAGAGCTCAATTTCAGGATTTCAAAAAGGTATATCATGATTATCATTACCATAATAAATTCTAACAAAAAAAAGAAAAATAAAAAAATATTTGTAAAAACAAAAACCCCGACTGCATCAAACTAAAAAGTAAATAAACAAGCCCAATAGTTTATTAGGATTAACAGTCGGGACCTATAAGTAATTCTTCAATCAATAAAATCTTTATCAGGAACCCCGCATAATTTAAAGAGGTCCGGACTGTTAATCCTAATAAACTATTAGGCTTGTTTATTTACTTTTTAGTTTGATGCAGTCGGGGTTTTTGTTTTTACAAATATTTTTTTATTCACTATGAGCTTGACAGTGTACAAATATATTTATATTCCAAAATCCTTTCAATGAAAATACAAAAGTGTTACTAAAGAATTGTGTCGTCCTACGATAATAAGAAAATATTAACAATAATGTGCTTAAACACAATAAACACAAATAAACATCAAATGTATTATAAGACAATAACGCAGCCGAGTACAAAAGACAGTCGAGCTCTTACAATAGATTAAATACGTGCGCACCCTCACAATTGATTACATTATCATCCCTCAATCATCTGGAGGGAAGTTTGCAACTTGCCACTGCGCGAGTTCCACCGAACAGATAGAGCAGCGAGCTTCAAATGAAAATGTTATTTATTTAGTTAGTAACGTACCAACATCGATTTCACGATTCAGTGTTTACGAATATTATCTATTTACTAGTAGCTATGTGCTACGACTGTCCATTGTGTATATTTACTTTCGACAGATAGGAAAAAAATTAAAATTACTTAAATTAGTTTTACTAGCATATATGTATTTGTCTTAAAGTTTGTATTTATTACCCCTATTTAGTACCAGCACCTCCCGCGCCTGCCTGAATCCAAAAACTGAGATACTAAAACTTTAGGCCAATCAAATAAGGCGTACGCTCCACGGCAGCTCTTATCAATTTCAGGAGTACTAGACTAGAAGCTGAATACTGACCACCACAAAATTGAGACGGCACGGCCGACCTTATTATTTTTGTTTGGAGACTCGGTCGGGGAACAAGAGACTCGGCCTTTCTTATACAGGGTGGAAGTGTAAGCACCACTTTAAATGAAACAACAGTTTTAACTACTCTATAAAAGCCTAATATAAATCAGAGAAAAATAAAAAATCCAAAAATGAAAAAGTTATTTTTTTTAACAAAATAAATAATAAAATTGTCATTTTAAAATAAAACACCATTTGTAAGGACGACGCACGCACACATAAACCTATCAAAGGAACACCGCCGCACACGGCTCATTCCGAAATCGAGTCGTAGGTATTGGTGATAAAGTTCAAAGTTGTTTAACCTTTAGTAGTATTTTTGTAGTAGTAAGTGTTTATGTTATTGGGATCTATACGTAATCGCGTCACACGAAATACAGGTATGGATAAAAATCGTAAAATGAAAAAAAAATCCTATGTCCAAACTGTTGAGCCATCTTGATTAATTTCTTTAGGTATAGGTTTGAAATATTTTACGCTATATGCTGTTTCCGTAAAAGGAGCGCTGCCTCTTCCACCCTGTATACTACAGGAGTCATACCAATTTTGAAGGGACTTGTCAGCTAAGTGGCTTCGAGTTGATTTGGCCAATCGTGTTTGAGATTTGGATACATAGTAATAATGCAGAAACGGATCGACCTATGGAGCACGTGCAATCCGCTATTGACAATATCCTCTCGCAGATTCCTTGCGTTGTAATCGTAATTCTTGTCTATTTTAATGCGCAAAATGCCGATTGGTTTAGGACACGCACCATCGACCACCAGGTCCGCATTCGACGTTCTTGTGGCATTGAACGCCACTCGACACTCAATGCCTCCAGAATTCGGTGGAAAGTTGAGAACAAAGTGTCTTAACACTAAGTTCCCAGGTTCCCTCTACCCACCCTGTTACATGCGGTATATAGAGAGAAGCTGAAACAATATATATATTCACAATCCGTATTAATGTATTCGATTAATGGTATAACGGAACAAAGCCGTTGAAATCGCTCCAAATATTTGTTTCATTAGAATAATAAAACGTGATTTATTGGTAACAGACAATAACGACATAACGATAACGGAATAACGGGACAGCGGCGTAACGGCGGTAATCGCCCGGAAAATATGGGAATGTGTAAAAACGTCGGTTACCTTTGTCCCAGCGTTTAATTAAACGACGCCGGATAGGAATGGCTGCAACGACTCGAATACGCGCTAAAGGGATTACATTGACAAGTGGTCACTCGACGGCGACGAATAAAATGGGAAAGTTGTGGCGTTACGGGATAATTGGTTTTACAACAATCGATAATGGACGTGCAATTTGTAATATGCGAGTGTACGTACGTAGGGTGCTTGTATTTGGAGGTACCTATATGGAGATTGTAGAACGACCGTATTTTACGGGGATTAAACGTAGATACACGTACAGTGTTTTAAATCAGCTTCACGCTGTATCCCGCACACAGCAGGATAGGCAGAGGGAACCTAGTGTTAAGACACTCCGTTCCCCACTTTCTGCCGAATTCTGGAGGCATTGCGTATTGAGTGGCAGAACTCAACGCCGCCCTTAATCTCGACACCAGAGCGAAGAAATGGAAATATACATTTAAATAAATATTTCATCTCCTCGAGTGGGGATCGAACCCACAACCAGTCGGTTTTGCAGTCACACCTCGTGCCGCTGCGCCACGACTGGCCTCAATCAGTGTTTTAAAGTAAAAAAAAATAAATAAATATATCAGCTTCACGTTGTAGTCCGCTCACAGCAGAATAGGCCTCTGCCTATCCCTATTGTTAAGACACTTCGTTCCCCACTTTTCGCCGAATTCTGAAGGCATTGCGTGCTGAGTGGCGAAACTGAACGCCGCGCTTTGCCTCGACACCAGAGCGAAAAAATGAAAATATAAATTTAAATAAATATTTCACTTTCTCGAGTGGGGAATGCACTTTGTGCACCTGCGCCACTACTGGCCTCATATAATTATAAATTTAACATGCTTATCCTACTTCAAAATCATCAGTCAACAAGCGTTTCAAAGTTACAAAAAGTGAAATATATATAAAAGCGATGGCAAGTGAGCGACGTCGCGGCGAGGCCTCATTCACAGCGGCGGTGGTGGTGGTGGTGTTGGCGGTGACGAAAACTTTTTCAATTAGTTGACCGACCCTCCCGCGCCCCTCCGCCGACGCGGCACTCTAAATTAAATTAGTTTCAATACACAAGAAACTTACTCCTTTTGTTTGGTTGATCTGCCTCCCCCTTCCTCCGTACTGCGTCGGTTATTCCTTTGGCAGTCCCTGTGCGTAGGCTTCGTGGCGCGGTGGGACATCGTTTGAATGTAAACGTTTTCGATCTTCACTCGTTGAAACTATTTTTTTTAATTGCTCTGATAATACATAATCCGTAAAATGTCAAAATCAGGTGCGAAGCGGAGAATGGAGTGCATTGCCACTAGGTTCTCTATGAAACTTGCTAAACGAAAAAAGCGTGAAACTGACTACATTGTTATTTAATACGTTTCTACAATCTTTGGTGGTTTCTCGGAAATAGTAAAATATACGGCGTCGTTACGACACGTTGTAGTTTGGAGATGGTAATGTGATTTAATTACGCTTACAATGTTGAAGATCAGAGCTGAGCTCAAAGACGACAATAAAAATGACATTATGGTGATGTCTTCATAGGATTTTATAGAAAGCGATGACTTTTGCTACTGAATTTAGTATTTGATGTTTCTTTATGACATTTAAGGTAGTTCTGAACGATTTTTTTTTGCTAAATCAATCTTTATTCGTTTTGTACTTATCCTGAGGGTAGTTGAGATAATTGCAATTTATTACGCTAATAAAATAACGTAACTGAATTAGGTAATTATGAAAAATAATCCAAATGTATGTAATATACATAAAAAGGTAAACAATTCTTTGGACCAATAAATATTGGTAAATTACTAACAGAATGAGATGAAGAAATGAAGTTTTTAATATTGTACACGGTTTAGTAACTATTGAGATAAACAATCACACAAATACATTGTTGTAACAATCCTTATCAAATAACGGCCGAAATGCATAACAGAGTCGCGTGTGGAGACGCTATAAAGTATCGAAAGTATATTTAGAAATCAATAACATCTCATTATAAGCTATATATATTCATCGAATCTCATTCAAATCAGATAAGTTATAATAAACATACATAAGTAAATTGTAAAGTTAGTTGTTGTTCCCATACACTAGTTGCTTCACCGCTTTGGTGGTGAAGACAGTCGCCCACATATTACAAGTTTTGAAATAAGGTCAACAAAGAGAAACAGTTAAACAAGATAAAAACAGTAATTATAAAGTTACTTCTTCAATATATATGAACATTCGCACAAATGTCAGCCAGCTCAGTCCGCTTCATAGTATTAGTAGGGGAGAGGGGGGTAGCTTTGAACAGGGGCACCTTTGAAAATATGTATTAACAGAGCTATTTTAAAAAGAAATTTTGGTAGATTTTTTTTGAGTAGTGGCACCACTAACCTGCACACGTGTCACTTGTCACCGCTGATAAATGAGAACCAGTTGTTGAGTTACGAGGAGTGTTTGATTTTGAGTAAAATTTTATCCATTTTTAAATAAACGCGTAAGGATCGCAGGGATCCAATTCAAGGTATATGGTTTTATTTTTTTCTCTTTTAGTTAGAATGTTTCATATATCATGCAATAAACTAGAAATCACTACAATTTTTAAAC
>DWQW01005230.1:0-18175 GCA_018249695.1 Heliconius erato demophoon
AGACAAGAAATTCAAAAAAAATCTTTTTGTTTTCTATTAGTCTTTTTAAGTGTCCCTCTATCCATTTCAGTCAAAATTACTAAATGTACAGACAAAATATTTTTACTGTCTTATTATATATAGAGATTGTAGCTATTCAGAGTCCAAAAACAATGAAATAAAATCTATTTTAACCGACTTCTGTAAAAGAAGGAAATTATCAATTATTGTGTTTATTTCGCTAAATTTTTAAAATGTTTTTATCCATTGTTATAGTCCTAACGTTTTGTGAGGACTCTTTGAATATGGTTTTATAATGCGAATAAAATAAATTGATTCATTTAATTCCGCAAATGTTTTGTTTTTTCTATATAAAGATTATGATAAGCATCGAAATGCATATGCAAACACTTGATTTTTTATTTTTATGTTTTTATTAGGTATAGTGATTACTATTAATATTTCTATTTAGTTAGAATGAAGGGTACGATTTTTATATTATTTACATATATAGGCACAGGAATTGGAAGAGTTATAGTTTGCTTTGATATTATTTTTAAATGAAGCTAATAGTATAAGAATATTTTTGAAAGAGCAGCTTTCAGTGTAACCACATTTTATAAGCATTTTTATTTTACCTTCCTTAATAGATTCAACTAAAATATAATATAGACCGGCAGATTTGTAAAAGTTAAAAGTTCCATATTTAAGATTAAAATAAAGAATTTTAGCTGAAAAATGAATTTCTACATATAGATAAATAGTAAAAATAAAAATAAATCAAATAAATCAACTTCACGCTGTATTCCGCACACAGCAGGGTAGGCAGAGGGAACCTAGTGTTAAGACACTCCGTTCCCCACTTTCTGCCGATTCTGGAGGCATTGCGTGATGAGTGGCAGAACTCAACGCCGCGCTTATCCTTGACACCAGAGCGAAGAAATGGAAATATAAATTTAAGTAAATATTTCATCTCCTCGAGTGGGGATCGAACCCATAACCAGTCGGTTTTACACTTTGTGCCACTGCGCCACGACTGGCCTCAAAATTGAAAAATAAAAAATAATTATATTTCGCAGCTTCATTCTTCGCGATTTATTGCAAATTCTTGTTAGCTACGCCCACGCAGCAGCCATCCACGTATATTCAGAGGTAGTCAAGAAAAAATATTTTCACACTACCGTCATAATACCTTACCTCATTCCTGGTATGACATCTTACTTCATTCTACGTTTCCGTATAGTAGCCGTCGCACGAGCCACAAATAAAAGTTCTTATATTTTATTTTGTCCGTTCGAGTCTTCGTACTAAATAGTTGCTCTTGTGTTTGCCCATATTATTAAAGTATGTAAAATATATACTTTAACAAGATGGGCAAACACAATAATATTTTCCAAATAATTTACCGGTAATTAAATTAAGATTCTTCTGAAGTAGAAGATAAAAATAGTAACTTATGTGGATTACAAATAATAAAATTGCCACAAATTAGTTTTTATGATAACGGAACTATTTTTATTCCATTAGCCAACTAGGAAACGACTACCGTACCCTCGAACGTGATCCACAACCTTTTTTTGTAGCATGTTTGAAAAAATCGAAATAAGAGAAATTTTATAAAATTGTCTAAGATGCAAACAGTAAACGCATTAACAGCCATTGATTTTGGGTCACTTTTCCAAATGTTATATACATGTAAATAAATCTATATTTGGGAATCCAAATTAAGAGATTATTTCATTTCGAAGTTTTTATTCGATATGTGAACAAAACTTTGCCTCTATTATAATACGACCAATTTAGACATTGCAATCTTTATCGTTTGCAGAATTTTATTTAAATGTGGAATCCAAATGGTACATTTTTAATAAATGCATGACGCTGTTATATAAGTAGGTAGAAAAGATTTTAATGTAAATAATTTGAGGCTAGTCGTGGCACAGGGGCACAAAGTGTGACTGTAAAACCGACTGGTTGTGGGTTTGATCCCTACTCGAGGAAATGAAATATTTATTTAAATGTATATTTCCATTTCTTCGCTCTGGTGTCGAGGCAAAGCGCCGCGGCGTTGACTTCTGCCACTGTTGATTTTGATTTTAAGGTCTAATTATATAAATTATATATTTAAACCCATACCTAAAGAAATTAATCAATATACCTGAACAGGTTAGGATTTTTTTTCATTTCACGATGTTTATATATTTCGTCAGACGCAGTTACGCATAGATATCAATAACATAAACACATACTACTACAAAAATGCTACTAAAGGTTTGAGCTTTGCCGCCAATATCTAAGACTCGATTTTGAAATGACGCGTATGCGGCGGTTTCGCTTTGATAGGTTTATGTAGGCGTTTTATTTTACAAAAATAATGTTATTATTTGTTTTGTTTGAAAAAATCACATTTTCATTTTTGGGATTTTTTTTATTGTATTAGGATTTTATAGAGTAATTAAACGTAAGTAAAACTCGTGCTAACAAAGAATTACAGAGATTGTAAGCAGCGTTGCTTTAATTTATCATAAAAGATACATACATACGTATAACGTATATATATTTAAAATAAATATAGAAGTTATACACAAAGATTTATATGTGATAGAAACAACCCTATAAGTTGGTCGCATCACTAACAATTCAATATAACACGTATTTTATAAAAATATTGAAATTAAATGTTTAATAGAAAAACTACTTGTGACAGATACGACACAAGATCGCCGCTCGTATCACAGTATTCAATAATTTTATTAAATTACTTTAAAGGAGTACAATTTTTTTAAAAAAAAATATTGAGACAAAACAACCCTACTAGTAGTTCGCATCACTATTTTGTACCAATAATAAAAAAATATCGTAAAGTTATTAATTATCGACAGACACAAACCCCACTGCTTGCTTACATCGATTAGTGTAAGGTACATGAGTATAAAATTAAGTATTGTGGCAGAATCAACTCTACTAGTTAATATAATATCGTTGTACCGTCATGTTCACTATCGGAACTCGGCAATGTAATTCAACGAATTCCTTTCTTTTTTTTACTCCTTGAATAGTTCCTCTTTTGTTTGCCCATCTTGTGAAAGTATATATTTTACATACTTTAATAATATGGGCAAACACAAGAGGAACCATTTAGTACGAAGACTCGAACGGACAAAATAAAATATAAGAACTTTTATTTGTGGCTCGTGCGATAGCTATGATATGGAAACGTAGAATGAAGTAAAATGTCATACCAGGAATGAGGTAAGGTATTATGATGGTAGTGTGAAAATATTTTTTCTTGACTACCTCTTAATATACGTGGATGGTTGCTGCGTGGGCGTAGCTAACTACAATTTGCAATAAATCGCGAAGAATGAAGCTGCGAAATATAATTCTATTTATTATTTTTCAATTTTCTTTACTTTGAAGTAATTAAAATACTATTTCCTTACTTTTAAACTTTTGTATAAGTTTGTGCACATAGCTATAGTTCAGAAGTATTAATTTATAGTTTTTTTTATTTCTGTTGTCAAAAAGACTACTTTAAGAATAGGTATTATAATCATCAGCCTGTTCTCGTCCACTGCTCAAAATTGGCCTCGGTATACTCAAATAGATATTAGTGTGCGAATATTGTGACAGCTATAACGTATTGTGAAGGGTTATAAGCAGCTGAAATTCAATTCACTTTAGGCCATCGTGGCGCAGGGAACAAGGTGGAATAACTTCTTGCCCTTAAAGACCAAAATATCAGTGGCCCATGCTCTCCTTTTACCTCTTTTAGACTATGCTAGTTCGTGTTTCTTAGATCTGTCTCAGGAACTACTGTGTAAGCTCGAATGGCTGCAAAATCTTATAAAAAAGTTTATTTTTGGATTAAGAAAACATGACCATGTCGCCGTCCTGGCATTTACAATAAAAAGCATATCTAGTAAGTTTCCATATAACTGTATGAAAAAGCATTGAAGATGTATTTAGCTGTTTGAGGGTAACTATAAAGGTACAGGAGTGTTACTGTCGCTTGCACAATTGTTGAAATCCGGTGTCACTGTATTCGCGAAGTTAGATATGTATGGAAGGGGTCGATTTGTCTGAATAACTGAACTGTCGTCGAATTGAATTTTTCCGCCTGCCCTGCCTATTGTAGAGTATGACATGTTTTGTGATTTGAATGTTTGTATTTCCTTTTTTTAGCTTCACGCTGTATTCTGCAGGGTAGGCAGAGGGAAGTTAGAGTTAAGACACTCAGTGTTTCCTCATTTTCCGCCGAATTTTTGAGGCATTGCCTATTGAGTGGCCGAACTCAATTCAAAAAGAAATTAATAATAAATAATAACTAGAAATTAATAATAAATAATGTGCCTCCGCGCCACGATGGCCTCCCTCGGCTTTGCATTTATTTATTTTTTTATTATGAAACGTTTATTATAAAAAAATCAGCTTCACTCTGTATCCCGCACACAGCAGGGTAGGCAGAGAGAACCTAGTGTTAAGACACTCCGTTCCCCATTTTCTGCCAAATTCTGGAGCAATTGCGTGTTGAGTGGCAGAACTCAACGCCGCGCTTAGCCTCGACACCAGAGCGAAGAAATGGAAATATAAATTTAAGTAAATATTTCATCTCCTCGAGTTTGGATTGAACCCACAACCAGTCGGTTTTACAGTCACACTTCGTGCCGCTGCGCCACGACTGGCCTCAGGTTTATTATAAATACTAACAATATAGAATTTTCGCGCTTAAGATTTTTTCATTGTGACATATTAAACACTATACAGACAATCGAAATCGATCAGTCAACTAATAAATTAATTTTTATGTAAACATAATTTGAAATATAAACTTAGGTTTTTATATACAGCATTTGGTACACGAAGTAATATTTAAAATAATATATAAGCTTCGATGCTGTCCAAATTATGGAATGATAACGTTAATATTTTATTACCTTTGAACTTTTATTAGACAATAATTTATAATAAAGTGAAATAAATACCTTCGTCCCTTAACGTGCTCCCCTTATAATTGTAGGTATTGTAGGCCTTACCTACATACTTAGTTAGGGCTTTGGAGTTTGAAAACATTCAAATATAGGGGTGAGAGATAAAAGCTATACGCGAATTTGAAAACGTCCAATGCATGTTTTAATATTGAATAGCATTATTATATAAAGAGATTGTAAATGTGTATAATGCAATTTATTTCTTAGTTTAAGTGTTTAAATGTCTAAATGCCAACATTTTTATGTGTAAGAATATTTATTACTTATAATCCAACGCCAATATAGATTAAGGTAATGGATTTGAATATTTGTCGTATGCTAATATTGTTGCATTTTTAAATAATAAATTTTATTAAAGGTTAGCAAAGCTTTGGACGTATGTAGATACGTGTAGGTAGTGTACAGTGCACTAGCGGCGCCGCACTAATCACCCTGAGCTTGTTTTATAACTTACTTACATACTTTAACGTACTCTCGTTAGTATATTTTATAACTTATATTGGTTTGAATGCGTATAGCCTGTTTTAAAAATTGCATTCACAACTTAGGCACAGTACAAATATCTATACATATAATAAAATTGTAGGTGATCGCCGTCTGTACATGGAAGATATATTAAATCTAGTCTATTATTGGCGGCATTTATTCATGTAATAGATCAATGATTTTTATTTATATTTTTTGTTAGTTTATCTGTGCGTTCGTGCGTCTCAGAAATTACTATCATTTGTAGGCCATTTGTAGTCATTTGTCTATCATTAAAATTTATTGGTTTAATTTATGACGATCAAAATTCATAAAATTTTTAGTTATTCTATCTATGTAGGTCGTGAGATAGTTGAAATCGAGCTTACACGCTATACGTGTAAGCTCGATTTCATGATCTCGATCTCTATTCGGAGGTATGATTATTTTCAACTTCCGCTACTCAATACAAGTTCTAGAATAGTATCATCCTGGTACTAGTGGTGTCGTAAGAGGCGACTAAAGTGCGTGTGGTAGAGTCACGTCGCCAGCAATGACAACACGCATGGGCAGACTCGACCGGATCATTACCACCCCCGGTATTTAAAACCGGCGTTGAGTAGTGGCTTTATGCCACTGCGTTTCGCATCGGGTAATGCCGGGCTCCGGCGCCCAACCCATCTTGAAGGCTAGCAACGCACCTGTAGCTCCTCTGGTGCTGCACGGGGTCGTGGGCGGCGGTTATCACTTAACATCAGGTGCCACGAACGCTTGTTTGCCTTGTCTTTTCCATAAAAAAAAGATAACTCTAGTGTCGTGGAAAGCGGAGAATGGTGTGTACCGTAACATTTTCTTCGCCCTAGCTGCTACGCGTGAAAAGCAAAACCAGAAACAAACTATTTATTTATAATTTTGTGTTGTTATTTATTATTTATTATTTGGTCTTTGTAAATTAAGAAAAAGAATCATATCATACAATAAATAACTTCAAATAATTACATCTTTAATAATTAAAACTGGGCCAACCAGTAAATGTTCTTGGGCTGTAGTTTCCCTTTGAAGAATCTTTGAATGAAATGAGCATTAAAACTTAGCTTGAATTTTGTAGACTACAATACGTTGAAAGGATTTGTACTTAAACGAATCTATATAAATCTTTTGAAATCTGCAGACAAAATAAAGCAAAAAACATATTCCAGTGTGTTGCAATTTGTAATTAATTTACAAATAATTAATAACTAACTAACTTCACGCTTTATCCCTAGCGGGGTAGTCAGAGAGAACGGAGCGCCAAACGCTACGGCCTCTACATACCTCTTTCGCCTCGTTCACTGTTGTAACCTCTTCATACATGATAATTTACAAATAAAAAACAATTAAGTGTATATTATTTTTGGATTCTCTAATTTCGCCTCTGAACAGCTTGTATTGTGGTCCCCCGTCCCCAATATAATAAAGAGAGTCCCCAAAAAATAAAAAAAAATTTTTTTGGGCCTCGACTGCCATAAGGCAAAGATAATTTTGCACACTTGTTGGGTGTGTACAAGTGCAAAGGGTATGTTTGTGGAGCCGGGCGCCAGATTAGCTCAGGGCTAAATGTGAAATTTCATTTTTCTAATAAAACGTAGATTTCTGAAAAGTTCAATTGTTTATTTATTCATGCACATGTTTAAAGGATGGAAGTGGAATTGGAATTAAATAAAATGTTTCGTAATGTTAACTACACTTTTATAAATAATTTGCTTATTTTGAAATTATAAGATAAATATGAAAATTAGTCTCGTTATTTAATAAAAATCTAGATTGTATCAAATATTTACGGACTTTACCAAGGAACAAAGCGAATATTTAAATAAAATGAATATATAATAGTAGGGTGAGTAGTCCAGCATAATTCAAAAATCGATACTTAATTATTAAGCATTTGAGGCCAGTAGTGACGCAGGGGTACAAAGGTGCGACTGTCGCGTTTACGCAACAGGTTGTGTGTTTGATTTTCACTCGAGGAATTGAAATATTTAATGGTTTCATTTCTTCGTTCTGATGTCGAGGCAAAACCGGCATTGAGTCCCGCCAACGCCGGCATTGAGTTCAGCACACAATGTCTCCAGAAAGAAAAAATCTTCTGGCGAAAAATTGGTGGCAGAATGTCTTAACACTAGGTTCGTAGGAAACTAAGTATAAGAGAAAAAGGAGATAAAAGAAAAAGATATAAAAATTCATACAAATCATGTAAAAATATATAATACTCTTCAAACCATATTTTATCCCTTTAGGGTTAAAATTTTTCAAATTCTCTTCTTAGTGGATGTCCAGATTATGAAAACAAACTTCACATTTCAAATTTCACATTTCTACGCACAGCGCTTACGGCTGTGTGTGCCGTCTTACCTCAGTCAGTCAGGTGCATGTCCTTTTATATATATAGATAAGTATATCATTTCCTCTTACCTAATGATAATTCTAAATACTTAATGCTAATAATGGGGAGCAAGTAAATTAAAAAGTTGAAAGAAGCGTATAAGAATTTCAACGTTTCCGACTAGATAAGAACGCATGTAATCAGAGCGCTAGGACGGTTTCCCAGAAGCTTGGGTTCAAACCCCGCTTCGTTAGAAGTTTTACACGTAGCTATAATAGTATCATACTAAAATAATGAATACGCAAATTTTCTCATAATACTCTAGGATAATATTAAATAAATATTCGTTACGTGTGGTGTGTAGTTAAATAACATTCCTTAATATCATCAACACGATACACTCTTACACAATACCATTTAAAATGTAATAAATGTTAAAAAAAATAATTATACGTTCGGAAAAGTTGTTAGTATCTACATATAACGTTAATATTGTCTTGTATTGGAGAAGACCATACGGGGCACTATTAAAGTTATAATCCTGAATAGAAAATTCTGGATTGTGTCTGATGTCATGTCATCAGCTAGGGGAACCCGGCCCTCATACTATGCAGATACCTGGGACCGGCCTGGTACATAATGCATGTAAGAGTGACTCCTGTTCGGTAGTTTAGAGTGTAACGCCGCGTCGATGCTGTCGGACGTGCCTCGCTGACGATACTTCGCGACGATCTACAGGTGCTACATCGGTGGTGTAGTGCTTTCGTTAAATACATATTTTAAAATATAACCTGTTGATAATAAATTTATTCAATAAGAAAAATAGGAGGAAATCGTTTATTGTTTAATTTAAATTTAGTTTAAAACTTTCGCATTACGATTATTAACTATAAACTGTAGATATATTAAGTGATTGACATATTTGAATGTGAACTAATTGCATATTTGAAACTTATATATAGTATTATTTTTTAATTATTATTATTATTATTATAGTGATTAAGTACTTGTAAATTTAATATAACGAAAATTTTATCCGTGTAACTAAGTGTATAAAAATAACTTTGTTTAACAAATCTAAAATTAAACGCTTAACTTTCTTTTGTGTGATGACTATCGAAGTGCAAGACCTTGTATTTTATTTACAAAAGAGGAAGGGAACATAAATTCGTGTGTTTGTTTGTGTATAAAAATCAGTGAGAAACATTCAGTGAGAAGAGTTACTTAACTCAAATTAAGTTATAGTAATCTCTGTTTGTCTCATCTTGTCTCATCGCGATCATCGAAGGATATAAGTATTAATAGATTTGTTTTTTTTTTGTTGTTTAGTTTATTTTATTATATACATTACATTATATATCCAGGGGCACAAAGTGTGACTGTAAAATCGACTGTTTGTGGGTTCGATCCCCACTAAAATATTTATTTATATTTATATATTCAATTTTTCGCTCTGGTGTCGAGGCAAAGGGCGGCATTGAGTTCCATCACTCAACACGCAATGCCTCCAGAACTCGGCGGAAAATGGGGAACGAAGTGTCTTAACACTAGGTTCCCTCTGCCTACCCCGCTGTGTACGAGATACAGCGTGAAGGTGATTTATTTTATTTTATTATATTCCTATGTGCTCTGCCTTATTATTAATATTATTTTATTATATTTATTCAATACCTTTGATATTTATAAGTTTATTTAAATACTCTACTTGTGAGCATTGGCGATTTACGATTAAAATATCACTTAAAAACCACTTTTAAACTAATAATTAAATATTAAACATATTAATTCATAAAGTTATTAAATATTATTTTAAGCTGTTAGCCATTTTTTTCTTGTAAAATTTTATCTGATTTAAAATCGCAGTATTTGCTCGCGATATATAGCGTTACGTTACGTTTACCTCTTAATTTACAGTAGCAATAAATGATAAGGCAAATTTGAGTAATTATGTAAAATTAAATAAATCAGCTTCACGCTGTATCCCACACATTGCAGGGTAGACAGAGGGAACCTAGTGATAAGACACTCCGTTTCCCACTTTCTGCCGAATTCTGGAAGCATTGCGTGTTGATTGGCAGAACTCAACGCCGCGCATGTCCTCGACACCAGTGCTAAGAAATGGAAATATAAATTTAAGTAAATATTTCATCTCCTTAAGTGGGGATCGAACCCACAACCAGCTGGTTCCACCACTCACTTTGTGCCCCTGCGCCACGACTGGCCTCAAATATGGTCTCTGAGTACACAAGCACACAGCACAAGCTAATGCGAATGCTCAATATTTTCGTGATATTATAATATTGCGGTAGAGCTACCAGCCATTTAGGTTTAGTGGTTTACCATTCAACCCTTACGTGTACCGAGGTTTATTAGTATTTATTATCGACTAATATAATAAAATACTTACCGTAACTGGAAACCGACCAGGAGACGCGGGTTCCAGCCCCGCTACGTTAATTTTTTTATATGTTTTCGATATAGCTATTTTTCTTTCCTAAGTGTAGAATAACACTTTAAAAAAATGATATAATGATATTTTTTTATTTATTTAATATTACTGTTTATAATAATAGATCTGTGGTTTAAAAACACAAAAACGTTCGGCCTGGCGTAAATATATATATATATATATATATATATATATATATATATATATATATATATATATATATATATATATATATATATATATATATATATATATATATATATATATATATATTTGTGTCTAGATATAATCTAAAATGTATTTGCTTTGAATAGCTTATGGCTTTGCAAACTAAATCAAAGCCAAGATGCAACACCTAAGTTACATAAACTCTTAGTATCCATATATAAACCTTTCTATAATATGTAATCCTCAAGATTTGTAGAACTTAAAATTACACCACACACGTCACACTCTCGTTTGAAATGTCAAACTCTACTTCATATTTCGCTTTTTTCCTTGTTTTTACGACGACGCTTGAAACTACAAACATGATTCTTAAGAAAATTGTACCTCACAGAGAAACATAAATAAGTGAGTGTTCTCGTTGAAACACTATCAGCACCGAATAATTGTTTTCAAAGTAAAATATAAAAAAAAAAACATAAACAGGATTTATTCACATATTCATATTAATAGAAATAGAAGCCCAAATCGATAACGAAGCTGTTCCGTCACTGGATCATCTACCTATAGAGAACAATTTCACTCAACGTAGGTAGGTATTGCGTCCAGTTTGGGGGAGTTTTTGAAATGCGGACGGACAGACCGACGGGCGGTGCACTGACGTCTGTCTACGCAAATATTATTTACACTATCAGTACGTGTCTGTCTATTCATATATTTTAAAATCTGTGTTGTTAATTTTATGTAATATTAAATTGGTGTTATTTTTGTTTTAAGATGTAAACGATATAATATAGGTATTATTTTACTAGGTCAGTCGTGGTGCAAAATTATTTACATTTACATTTTCATTTCTTCGCCCTGGTGTCGAGGCAAAGCGTGGCGTTGACTTCCGCCACTCAACACGCGACATTGAAAATTGGGAACGGAGTGTCTTAACACTAGGTTCCCTCTGCCTACCCTGCTGTGTGAGATATACAACGTGAAGCTGAAAAAAAATCCACAGTCTTTTCCACAAAATGTTAAATTTATATATACGTCTTTGTCACGTCACGTTCCCAATTAATATTTTCTTATTTTCTTAATCATATATTAAGAAAATAAGAAAAAAATATTGTATAGTTATTGTATTGTTTTTGTTTGTTGTTGTATTGTATAGTTGGTTTAAATATTAATTTATAAAGTTGCAATTTTTACAAAATAATATTTTTCGAACTTTTGAACTACTGAAAATTATGATAATTGAGAATCGTATGTTACCCATACATTTTAAATATGTAACCGGAATATGTATCAATGTATCTCTTCATTTTTATGCTCACGCAACTCTTTCACTTAGCAGGGTAGGCGAAGAAAATACAACGTTCGGACACTCTCCATTCCAAATAAGCATTATCCCACGTCCAACCTATGACTGTTACGATAAAACCCAGGGGTAATATTAGTAGACAGAAGTAACAGCTATCTTAATAATTCACACCTATTAGTACATCGAAATAAATTAAAAAAACAAAATTAAAATATCACGAAATAAATTTTATATTTCGTAACTTTTGTGCATATGTTGTTTTCTTATCGCTTCCCACGTTACTAGCTCCTCTGAGTCATTAGTATTTCTACTTTACTAGTATTGTGGGAAGACGTTCTCGATGGCTTCGAAGCAATTATTGAAGCTGCGTGGAGATGTAAAAAGTTGTGACTGGAAATTTAATATATATTTTTCATTTTGAAATAAAGTACAAGAGTTTCCTTTTAAGTGTCTAAAATTCTCATTGTTCTATAATATTTTCTACTTTCTTATTATTAGAAGGGTGTCAAAGCAACAATCTGCATCGGGCACTTGTTGCTGGTCTGTAGTTATTGGTTGTTCTGAGGAGCAATAAACCAGCTGCTAAGTACTTAAAGGTCCATTATTACGCTGAGAAAAATTATTTGGAATCTTAATTCGTACATATTCTAGATGAAACATTGTAATTTGATATTAAAAATCATAACTTTTTTTCACAAAACAATGCGTATTTATATGATTTCCTTATGTGTTATTATATAACATTTGAATAAAAATTTAATATTTATTTTAAACTGCAATCTTAATATAATAAAACACATACTGAAAGGCGCGAGTATTTCTTTGGAAAAGAAGTGGGGGAAGGAGCCCATTGTTCGCGTAGTTCCTAGAAATGGCCCTGAAACGAAGTGATATTTCTATAACTACTTATTGCAATTCTTAGAAGGTGTGAAATGGAGCTTTATTATGTATAAAGCTCCATTTCACACCTTCAGCTTTACATATCACTGCAAATACATTTTATAAATTTAATATTGTATAATTAGTTTGTATACAAATAATAATTAAATAACATTATTACCCTACACGTTTCAAATTTTTATTAAATCATAATAATCCATTAATAAAATGTATAGATGATGCTCGAAAATGAAACTCTGCTGTATAATAAACTGCAGCTTATATTTCCATTTTATATCCAGCTTCATAATTGCCTAAATTGAGTACAATTCGAAAAATCGTTATATCTTTTTGTCGTTGTCTTTTTTATTGTAGCTTCGTTCTCGTGCACTTTTAATTTAGACGTGCTGACGATTTATAATTTTAGTCAAAGCTTTGATTGAGAGTGATTCTACATTCACTTTGAGATTATGAATATATTATGAGATTTTTATTTTAGTGTTTCATGTCTCTACATTATTTTTAACAGTTTAAATGATATTAGCCACTGCAATATAATTGCAAGTAATTTAAGAAACGTGTAAAAGTTTATATCGTATAATTATTTAATTATAATTTTTTTAACAGCGTGGGCCGCGATGCCGCGCTGCTACATGGTGAAGAAGGATATCCAGCGTCTTGATGGCCCGCCCCCATGCAGCCCCACCGAGGCAAGTGTCGCCCCGCCTTGTTACAGCCCGACAGAAGACTCTGCGGTCACAGGTAATCATTTTTAAATTAGTTTATCTCTTTTTCACGTAGCTGTTCGACAGAGAAAATCTAGTGACACGACATTCCGTTCTCCTTTTTCCGCCGCAGATGTAAAATTTAACGCTTAGTTATAATACCAGCGAGTCTGGCTCGAACCCGCAACCAATATGTGTACAGCCAAACGCTGTTTCACTGCGCCACTAGTGTGCCTCATATTTCAATTTAAATTACAGCTTTTCTTCAGTTATAATATAAATAACCAGGTAACCCTGTTCGGAACGAGAAGGTCGTACATCGCACCATCCACTTAAAGTAGCTGACCCGCGCGAATACTACTCGTTAAATCTTAAAGCAGCAAATGATGACGATATTTTTTTTTATTTTAAGCAGAAAAACAATTTTTGTGCGTTTTTTCTAATCTATTACCATCTACGTCGGTTGACTTTCGAATACACAGTTTTAAAGATACAGGAGGAAGGTCACGCAAAAAGCATGAGGACCAACCGGAGGTCTGAAGAGGTTGATGACGAGGAGAAAGAGGTATGTAGAGGTATGTTTAGCGCTTCGTCCTCTCTGACTACCACGCTAAGGATAAAGTGTGAAGTTAAGTTTACAATTTTAAAATAACAACAAGCAAAAAGAAAATGTCTTAATAGTTCAAAATTACAATGACTGCCTAGTGATAGTTAAAATAAACAATAACATCAACAAAACGCGATTTACTTCTAAGAACAGAGAAATACTTATCGCGGCGGCTACGGCGTCAGTGAGTCATATTTACTTTGAGATTATTCCCTTCCTCCGCACTTGCTGACAGTACTTAAAGAAAGATATCGAATATTTTTACTCATACGGACTGCCGACTATATCCGCTATTTAAAAATAATATAGCCGAGAATACAAAAACACACTCTCAATTTCTTGATCCGCGATATTGATAACGCGAATGCGTAAATAAGTAGTTTTTATTGTATTATATCAGCTTTAAGCTGTATCCCGCACACAGCAGGGTACTCGAGGGAACCTAGTGTTAAGACACTCCGTTCCCCATTTTCCACTATATTCTGCAGGCATTGCGTGTACAGTGGCGAAACTCCAAGCCACGGTCTGCTTCGACATCAGAACGAAGTAATTAAAATATAAATTTAAATAAATATTGCATTTCCACAAGTGGGGCTCGAACCCACAACCAGGCGCGCTTACAGTCACACTTTGTGCCCCTGTGCCATGACTGGCCTCATATTATATTATTATACACTAATAATTACATAATAATCAATTTATTATATTATTGTATTATGTATAGGGTATAACGAACCCACATAGGTCACTGTTTAAATCTAAAATACACCGAAATGAAATTGATTAATCCCTTAAAAGGATTCGTTGCATTTTTACTGTACAAGTATACATCAGGTGCCGTCCGTAATCCTAGTCTACAAACAGTACATTAAGCCCGTTGTGCACCAGCCTATTGTAAAGATTCAAAGAGAAGAGAGAGATAGAGGGATATGTCCCCTAAAGCGATTATTTATCTCTTTTGTAGAATTCTTTACGAGAAATATTTTATTACGTATTAGTATGTTTGATTGTCACAGATTTATCTCAGTAGATACATATTTTTGTTCTTTGATATAAAAATTGTTATTAAATTATTGTTATTTTTATTAATCCATAAGTTATTTTTAATTTATATAGAGTGAGGAGAAGCTAATGATAAAGCGTATCTGCTGAGAGTTGGTTAATGTATTCATTTTGATTTAGACTTCTCTGTTTTACTACAGATTTTGTAAAATATTATTCATTTGACATTATTAAAATAAAAAAGGGGGGCAGGCAGAGGAAACCCAGTGTTAACATATTTGTTCCCCATTTTTCACCAATTTTGCGCTTTGCTTTGTTACGAGAACAAGGCGAGCGGCGAACGAATATTAAATATTTCATTCTCCCGATTGGAAATCGAAACCACAACCGTCGTCAAAGTCACACACGTGTGCCACTGCGCCACGACGGCCTTATTTGATAATTTCATATAATTCATCACAAGGATAGAATGAGTGTTCAAACTTTAAAACGTGTACGGGTGTTAATCTAGCCCTCTCACTATTTATACGTGCTACATAAGCTATACAAGCAACCGTTCCACGATTTAGTGTTAAAGTATACTTACATACATAATGAACAACCACCTGTGACTGGTGAAGCAAAATAAATTGAGTTCTCAACAATGACCTTCACACAAAAACTACTGAACATATTTAAACCATACTTTATAGCAAGCAATATAGCTCAGATATCAGAATAACACATAGGTTACTATTTAGTTACTAGTATATATGTAGGCATATAATCCTACTAGAAATAACAATTATGATTATAAAATGTTTTAAATATAAAATAAGTAGGTATATTTAAGGACAAATTGATATAAACTTTACATTATTGATGCACTGTTAGTTATAACGTACGTATAATCATAATTATAATTTTTAACAAAAAAAAAAACCTACTTTTTCAATTCCAACCAAATCTCACAAACAGAACCAAACTACCATCAAACTAAACCCTTGAAGTGTATCCTTTTCAATAAAAAATAATTATCAAAATCAGTTATATTATTATTTCATGGATGCTATAGTCAGAAATGGACCAAATTATTTAAAATGGGACCACACGTGAAGCACTACCTTTCAGATAAAAAAATAATATTATCAAAATCGGTTGACCCAATCAAAATTTCTAAGGTAAAAAACATAAAAAAATACAGTCGAATTGATAACCTCCTTCATTTACAGAAGTCTTTTAAAAATATATAAAATCATTGAAAAAGTATTTGATTCTAATTTAAGTGCTTTAACAAATTTACAATACCTATACCAATACCGCCGCGCCGTCTAAAATATAATAGTAAATTCAATATATCTCATCTTATATCTCGTATAAGAGCCCAGTCGTGGCCCAGGGATCCAAACGTATGACTATAAATGTAATAAGTTTTGGGTTCGATTCTCATTTAAGGCAAAGAAATATTTAATATCTTTTTGCTCTGGTGTCGGGGTAAAGCGCGGCATTGAGTTCCTCCACTCAACAGGCAAAGCCGCCAGAGTTTAGCGGAAAGTGGAGAGCGGAGTCTTTACGCTAGGCTCCCTTTGCCTATCCTGCTAAATACGGTATACAGCGTGACACGTGTAATATCTTATATATTGCCGTTATTTTATACGTACATGTATATATAGGTATATGTATTTGGGTATTGAATGGCTACATAATTAAAACTAGCCGTGTACGCTTGTTACAGCCACCCCCGCCGCGGGCCACCGCCGGGCGACCGTGTCGGGGTTCGGGGCTGCAAGAACAGTCGATCAAATAACGATTTACCTTAATAATTATGGCCCAAATGCTGTTTATAACATGTCCACGCTATTGACTTTGTCATTTTGCGTTTAGACCGTAATACAAATGGACTAAATAAACAAATAATTAAACAAAATCATTTACTGAGTTAGGCTTTGTGAGAATGGTTTATGCCACCATCATCATCATCATCATCAACATGATTCGTGATATAATAAATTATAGTTTAATCTACTGAAAGATATCTATTGTTGGTTTTTAGAGAAGTTTTCCGTACATTGACGCATAACTACTACTGATACTGACAGACAATTTTGTTTTTTCTATATTATATTTTTAATTAAATAAAATATAGAAAAAACATATAAAACATTTGGTAGATTAGTATAGACATCTTAGTAATTAAGCGTTCTATTTTCTTTCATATATAGATATATCACAAATTATTAAATAAACATAAAGTCCTATGTTAATGTAGATATTGTGATAAAATATATAAATACACTATTTATTAATACACTATTTTTCGGCTTTGCTTCTCTAAAGGCTTGTTGTGTTAATGTAATATATTGCACATTTACCATACGTACTTTAGTTTGCACGATTCGACAGAGGAGAAACGGAGTGTCACCCCTTTAGTTTCCCTCTCTGCTGCGGGCTCGGGCGGGAGGCGGCGATCCTCTTACGGTCATGGTGTTTTAAATCAAAGTATAAAATACAACATTTCAAATAACGTTGCAGTTTTATAGTTTATTGTAAATATTTTTTTCTTTAAGGACAATCGTGGAGCAGCAGTACGAAGTATGAATGCAAAACCGACTGGTTATGGGTTCGATCCCCACTCGAGGAGATGAAATATTTACTTAAATTTATATTTTCATTTCTTCGTTCTGGTGTCGAGGTTAAGCGCGGCGTTGAGTTCTGCCACTCAACACGCAATGCCTCCAGAATTCGGCAGAAAGTGGGGACCGGAGTGTTTTAACACTAGGTTCCCTTTGCCTACCCTGCTGTGTGATACAGTGTGAAGCTGATTTTTTTTTTTCTTTACTCTACGTTATGAAACAGCCAATATCAGTAAATTCATGATCGAGATACGAAAATAAATGAATAATTCAATTAATCTTTACTGTTGATATATATATTTTTTTCAAATGTACCTACAGAAATGTCGTTTTTCATTTGGCTCACTGGAAATGCAACGAATATTTTTCTGCCAGTAAACATATTTTCCTGCAAATGCAAATAAATCTTACTCGGAAGTCCGGTTATCCTATGCTTGATAGACAATATTAAATTTATTCCCGTATACATTCTGCAATTGTTATATTTTTTACATATATATATGTACTAGCGGACCCGGACGCGGCTTCGCCCGCTTGAACTATACGAATGCTTATTAGATATATTTATGAAATTGTTTTTGAAAATATCTAATTTGAATGAAAAAAATTATAAGTAAACGTAATCATATT
>DWQW01005231.1:0-18173 GCA_018249695.1 Heliconius erato demophoon
TTTTATTTCAAAAATTCAAGTGAAGATTCTCATGGGAGGTACGAAAATGCGACCTAAAGTTTTAATAAATTTGTCATTAAAAATCTTCATTGCGTTGCAAACATACATTATAGGTATATCAAAACACAAACATAATTCAGTGTGTTAATTAAATAATTTTGTGGTTTAAGCGGGCGAAGCCGCGAGCGGGTCGCTAGTGAATAAATAAAAATATATGTTTCAAAGTTTCTACACTGTTATTTTCACTCTCGTTTGGTGTGTCGTTTGAGTTAATAATGAATTGTTCCATCAGGAACAGCGTTGTGTACTTGGTCACATACAATTTTTCATTCTTTTACAGTGGATAGTGAGAAATAGAACACGAAAATAAAATATTAAAAGTCAAATACGACTGGCATACCGAGGGTTTCGTATTTTAGCCTTTTTTTTGCCTGTCAACAAAATTACAAAAGTTATCAAATTTAAGTTTGTAAGCATTCATTTTGTATGAAATTAACAACATCTATAAGATTGTAATGGTTTTTTTTTCTATGAAATATGTACAAATTTTCACTTTTCGAATTGTTTCTTATTTCTTCTACAGATTGTTACTTCTTGCCAAATTTCATAACTGATGATACGTCAAGTTTCATGCAAAATGCATCAAAAAAGATGCATAAATGTTCCTATCTTTAGATTGCACTTCAAGGGATTGGAGATCAAAATATTTGATGTAAGGGCTAAAGGCGGTATGTTGCTTTTCTCTATAATTTTATTGAATAAAAATACAGTATAAAATAAGAACTTATAAATATAATAAGAACTTATAAAAAAATATTTTAAACCGCTTCAATTTACATAGTAATATCGGTTTTACAAACACATATACATGCAACATCATATGCTATAAGTGAATTGTAATACAAATTTTACAATGAGAGATATTTAACAAAGCGTTCCGTAGTTGTATTATAAATTTACTTTTACAATTTCAAGTTAAAAGAAAGGAAATAAATAGTTTTTGAATATACTGTAAAATAACATGATGTATCACATGTCTCGGAGGAAGATGTATGAAGATTAAAAATAAAAGTATTTCTTTTTAATTATGTCCTAGGGCGACGTGGCGTTGTAAAGGAACTCACCGCCGCGCTTTGCCTCGTTACCAGGGCAGGGCAACTAAAATATTAAATATTTGCTTTTCTCGAGTAGAATTCGAACCCACACTCTATCGCGCTTACAGTCAAATGTTTCGAAATTAAGGCAAAAAATGGGGATCACAGTTTCTTACAACTACATTAACTATATCTTTTCTATATATTTTCTTACTTATAAAAATATACGTCGATTTATTCAGAAATGGAACCTAAAACTATCGATTACATTAGAGTAGAGATGAATTATTTCCTTACAGGCACATACATACATACATACTATAGTAAAATAAAAAAAATAGAAAATAATAGCATTTAATATTACACATTTTTATTGGGTAGGTATTAAAATAAGTTTTAAGATTAACTGGAGACCTAGGCCGGGGAACCTAATGTTCACGAATTTCCGCCCAAGTTTCGAGACATTGCATGTTGAGTGGCCAAACTCAATACTGTGCTGTGTCTTTTTATCACGGTTACCAGTAGAAATTAAACCCATATGACGCATATTACAATCAAACGCTATTTTAATGGGTCACGACGGCCTCTTTGACAAATAAATTTAAATGTAAATATTTTACTGAGTGAATATCAGATTCATAATTATTACTCAGATATTTCCCAATAACGCGACGAGAATATACTAAATTGTTTAAATATAATAAAAATAGTAATAAACTTTGTTTAAACATTTCATATATAAGCTTTATTACATGCATATTACAGTACCAAATTCCTTTTTGAACATAAAATCTACTATTACTTAATAATTTTATAATGTTTTAAGTCACGAAATTTACAATTTGGTAGTAATTGTACAAACTTTCGACAGTCCCACAGTGAGCAGGTGCGATACAAGTTAATTAAAGAGTTTAACAAAACAAAGGCGTGGACCTACTTGGAGAGCTAGCAGATTTAAACATGTAACTACATAGTATTTTTTTAAAAAAGGTTTATATATCGTTAGTCGTTTCGATGTGACCCACTGTGATTACGGTCAGAATTATCTCGGGCTCATAGACTGTGTTAAATCGGTTGAGAATGACGAATTAACAATTTAATTACAAGAGTGGACCTGAACAAAAAACAGCAAAAATAAAAACTTAGAAAATCATTTTCTCTCATAACATAGTAGGCGGAGACTAGTGTTATACACTCCGTTCCGCTATCCGCCGAATTTCTGAGACTGAGTGCTTATAAACATCGCTTTGTTTATAAAAGTAAGATAAATATAATATAATACATTTTTTTTTCTGACTGTCTATCTATTTCCCGCCGAATTCTGAGGACATTATGGAATTTCGCCTGGACACCAGAGCGAAAAAATGTATAAAAGTATGGAATAAAAATTTCATTTCCTCTAGTGGGAATCGAACCCACAAGCGACTGTACAATTAGAATTCACTTCAGATATTTCAATATACAATAAAATCTTGGTAAATTCCAAACAAAAACGAGTAAGTTGGCGAAATGCCACCCGTGTGAAACTTTTGAACAATGTGCGTGCCACGGAAAGTTCTAATTATTATGTATGTATACGTTGCATTTAAACTTCCTTGACCTACAAATGTTGTGTACTTTATACTGGAATTATTTTTTTTATCTTATAAAGTTTTTATTTAAATAAGTTTTAGATATAGATAAAAATTATATCACTGTTTAAGATATTATAAGAAATTTTAAATATCTTTTTTTTTGTATTAAAAAAAATTTAATGTTACGACCTTATACTAAAGGTTTAATTATTTTTTAAAATATTTATTTAGTAATTTAATTGGCTTCTGCTTCAAATTGGCTTCTTCTTCAAATTTGGCTTCGTATGGAGTGACCGCTCACGCAAACTCACCTTTAGGCTAGTGACAGCTTTTCAGCTTGAGCTATTTGATCGCAAGCAACGTAGAATCGTTTGAAATACAGCACCGGTCTCTATATATCCAGCTACATACAGACAAAAAATCACTTTTTCCTTACTGGAAAAAAAAAAATAATTTATTTGTATTAGGTTTTTATAGAGTAGTTAAAACTGTGGTTTCAATTAAAGTGGTGTGCAAAAACTCTCTGTATAAACGAGAAATATGCCTTTTTCGTTTAGTACGTTTTTTGAGAATGAACAGCTAGCGAGCCTAAGAGGATGTATATATATATTAATACTTATTATGTGAACAATCTCAGATGAATACCGTGTATGTATGTACATATATCGTTTAAAAAATTATTTATCTTATGCCCCGCATTCTACAAAAGTTATGTGAAAAAAATTCTAAATCAATATAAACCTGATTTTAACTATTTGTTATACATTTCATTGTAGGAAATTCTAGAAACTTACCAGAGGTAATTGCCAAAGAATCTTTTTTTAGCCATTTTTCCTATTTGTAGATAAGTTTTATTAATTTGTAGATAAGGTACCAACCTACCTACTCCTAACTCTACTTTGTATCCCGTACATAGGTGTAGGCAGTGGGAACCTAGTATAACACTCTAATCCCCACGCACCGACTAAATTTCAAAACATTGTAACATATCGAGCAATGGAACTCAACGCTGCGCTTTGTTCTGTCATCAGCGAGCGGAAATGAAATACATTCATTTTTCGAAATCGAACCAACAACCGTCGCGTCTGCAGTTACACCGTGTATTGCTACGCGACAACGGCCTCGATACAGTAATATTTTTTCTAATATAATACAAAAGCAATTTTACATCGTTAGTAGTTCGTTAAACCTAGATTTGTTAGAAAATAGCTTTGTTATAAGCTTCATTCGTTCTACTTGATATATTATTTATGGCTTCTAATAATACTAGAACGTTATATATGATTGTAAAAATCATTTGTCAAACAGTCCATCCAGCGTCGATTATATGTTTTGTACTATTATATTTAAATAATATATTCTTAAAAAAATTTAAAAAGAGAAAGTTACTAATTTGCCTTTAAGTTTTTTCTTTCGTTTTAAAACAAATAAAGATCAAAATCGTATTCTGGTTTACTATTCTTATAAATAAACCTGGCGAATTCGCTTTTTTGTCGTTACTATTCTTTATTGAGACCGTCGTGGGTCTACCGCAGTGGGACAGTGGTGGTAAGACACTTCGTTCTCATTAAGACACCTCTGTTCCCCATTTTCCGACTAATTTAGAAGGCATTGCGTGTTGAACTCAACGCCGCACTTTGTCTCGAACATATTAATTTTTTGATTTCTTCGAGTAGGATTCGAGCTCACGTCCTTGTCGCGGTTACAGTCACCCTTTGTGCCTGCACTACGACTGGCCTCTAAATTACTCTTAAAATATGCTATAAGGCATATCAATATTTCATATTATTTGTGTTCTTTAATTTAAAACACCTATCCCATTCTTATGTCGAATGATATTTTATGACAAATCGTAATATAAGTCGACGGTTTTACTTTATGGTTCGGTCGCGCTCCGACGCGACCGCGGGTGGCTAGCGGAGCGATTCAAAGTACTGTAGGGTGGTTCCTGTAACGGAGTTTCTGATAAATATAAAAATACTATGAATAATGTGCATTTTTTTTGTTTCCTTCGAGCTTGCTTTATGCTATTTCTGAAACAATATAAAAAATAAATGTCAGCTTCACGCTGTATCTCACACACAGCAGGGTAGGCAGAGGGAACCTAGTGTTAAGACACACCGTTCCCCACTTTCAGCCTAGTTCTGGAGGCATTGCGTATTGAGTGGCAGAACTCAACACCGCACTGTGCCACGACACTAAAGCGAAGATGTGAAAATATAAATTTAAGTAAATATTTCATTTCCTCGAGTGGAGATCGAACCCACAATCATTCATTTTACAGTCACACTTTGTGCCCCTACGCCACGACTGGCCTCGATAAATGTCTATTCAGAAATTATAGTAACAATCATTGGGTAAACAATTGCAACTCCTGAAATCTTCAAAACTTAAAATTAGCTGGTAAGAAAGTACTTTGTTTACTATGACGGTACTGTCCTCATAAAAAATAATTAACCTAAAGATACTAAAATAAAAAATAAATAAATAAAAAGAGATACTATTACACACAAAACAATTAACAAAAACGAGTAATGTCATATTCAATAGCTTATAAAATGCATGTCTTAAAAATCTTTTATTTATTTATTCGCTATAAAAAGAACTCCGCCTTTACAATACCATGAATAGATTTATCACTGTATAGCCATTACATATTTTTTTTAAATGACTATGATTTTACGTGAATTGTGTACCGGGACCTTTTTAGGCGTATAAAATTGCATCAGTTTCGGTCGATAAATTGAAATATTTGTGAATAAAATGGTTATTGTAGAGTATAAAATGTTGTTGTTACAGCACCATATGATAATAGAAATAATAATATCGTTTTGAGGTCATTGTGGCGTAGCGGCACAGTATCTGCACTGGAAAGGTGATGGTTGTGGGTTTAATTCCCACATTATTGACGTTTCCACAACAAAGGTGTTAACAGAACAAAGTGTAGAGTTGAATTCCAACACTCTCCATGCAATGTCTCGAATATTTAGGTGTTGTGTGTTAAGGCAAACAGTTGCCAAACACTTAGCTACCTCTGTCTACTATGCAAAAAATACAACGATATTTTGAACTATTTAGATCCTAGTTTAAAAAGTGTAAAGAGCAGTTAATAATTTATGCATTTAATAAAGTGATAAATTACTTTGCTCATTTACTGCTACACTTCAAAGCAATATTTAAATCATGTTCGTGAGTGCAATTTGAACCCAAATGTCATAATCGCGTAAAAAATATATATATATAATCTACAAGAACTCACGTTAATTTTTTTTTTCAGCTTCACGCTGTTTTCCTCACACAGCAGGGTAAACGGTGGGAACCTAGTGTTAAGACACTCCGTTCCCTACTTTCCGCCAATTTCTGGTGGCATTGCGTGCGTTAATAATGTTGTATAGATAAAATTTCTGTTCTTTTTAATGCCAATTTTAATGTTTATTTCTAGACTACTGTCACTAAAGTCAAGTTATACAACAAGAACAATAATTTTTAACTTCTATACCTAATATTGTAAGTTACCAGTAATTTCTTGGGACACACGTGCAATGAAGTCGCAATCGGCACCAGGAGAGTCATTATATCAGCCACACCAGTTACAGAGTTAGGACCGATCAATAATCCACGTTAGGTGCATATTCTAATAATTTATGACCATATTAGTCAACTCCATGTTTGCTTGCTAAGAGATTATCTTCAGATTTTAAGCTTAAGTTTTACAGTTTAACGCGTTTTCCTTTAAAGCTCAGTAGGATAGGGAGTACCTAGTGTTAAGATTCTCCGTTCTCCGTTTTTCACCGGTTTTGAGACAATACACGTTGAGTGGTGAAGTTTCGCCGCGCTTTGTCTACCTGAGCGTATGGGCGAATGGAAATAATTAAATTTAGCCATTCCCCCAAATGAGAATCGAATCCACAACGTTTATAGTCACACGCTGTCCCGCTGTAGCCTTAAAACCCTAAATACCACGTTATAGTATATTGCAGTTTACTCAGCAAAAATGTGACGAATGCAAAACCAATGTAGCTTGCCATCAATTTATCACGTTCAAATCAAATCTAAATTGTATTTACACAAATCCAATTGCGTTACTTTCGAAATATATGCCAATTTGGCAGCAGGAATGTTAGGAATTATGTAAATAAATAAAATGGAATATGAATGAATCATTAAATAGGTAAACAGTAAATATTTTTGAAAGGTATTAACTAATATATGGAAAAAACATATTTATATTTTAAGGTATATTATATGTGATTTTTTAAAAATAGTTTATTTATTTATCACTCCGCTTAAAATATATAAGATTTTTTTTCATCTTCGCGCTTTTTCCAGCATGTAGCAGGACAGGCAAAAGGAGCCTAGTGTTAAGACATTCCGATCCCTGAATTTTGGAGGCATCTCATTTGGAGGTGTTAAGTTGCGGAACTCCACGCCGCACTTTGCCTCTATTCCAAATCGAATAAATAAAAATATTAAACATTTCATATCCTTGATTGATTGATCAACCTGTCATGTCTATAGTCACACGCTTGTCCCCTTTTTCCACGACAGGTCTCAATAAAATGTTAAAATATTTTAAATATTATATACAAAATTACCAACAGTGGTTTAGATGAACTTTGCTCTTTTTCCCCCTTAAATAATATTATTGTAATGTGAAAGTCAAAATTCTTTGATTATGCCACTACTACTAATGTTTAAAATTTAATTTAAAATGTGGATTTCTTTACTTTAAATTAAATAAAGATTAATTTAAATTCTGCATTTCTTTGCTCTGGTGTCGAGGTAAAGCGCGGCTTTGAGTTCTGCACGCAATGCCTCAGGAATTCAGCGGAAAATGGCGAATGAAGTGTCTTAACACTAGGTTCCCTCTGCCTACCCTTCGGTGTGCTGGATACAGCGTGAAGCTGAAAAATCAGCAATCAAAGTTAAAGATTATACGAAACTACAACGTAAATATATGTGACTGTTATTTCGTCAGTCAAAACTAGTTAACATACAAGTCGAATTTCTGTTTTGCACTAGCAAACCATGGCTAAAACACAAGAACCTCTAAATTGGCAAAGTGCCACAAGTAAGTCACTTTGAGAACAATGTGTGTATTATACGGAGTTCTCTGAAAATTAGCTGCTTTAAGCTTTAAATTCTTAAACAATCAGTAAAATGTTTAAAATTTAACAATAAAATTATAAATTATGTAATAATTATTTGAAATAAGGGTGATAGCGTTAGTATGGTTAATAGAAGTAATTTTAATATTTTCGCTTGGAGAAGAAAAGGGCTGGTGTTGATTTAATATTCAGTTTTTTCTTCTTCTTTTTTAACGCTTTATTCCGCATATAGCAGTGTAGACAGAGGAAACCTGGGTTCCTACCTGTCCTAATATGCCAATTGGGCAGAAACCTTAAGTTGGGGAAAATAGAGTCCTAATTTTGGTTTCTTTCGTAACATATGTGTTAGATGTGTTAACTGTTAAGCAAAAAAATTGGTTAGGCTATAATATAGATTATAGACGAGCAAATACATATTTCACCTTTTCAAAGATAAATGAAAAAACACTTCAAACAGAAGATGGACAAAGCTCCAGGCTTATTAATGATTATTACTATTTTATTATTTGTTTTTGTTATTACAGACATGGACCATACAACAAGGCAAAGCAACTAGTGTTGAGAAATTGTTCTTTAGTTTTTTAACATTTTTTTTAAAGTGTTATTCTACACTTAGGAAAGAAAAATATTTATTTAGAAAACGTATAAAAATTTGAACTCTACTTCACGTTCTACTGAACTACTGAACGTATGGCTCAGTGGTCAGAGCGCCTGGTCGGTTTCCAGGAGGCGCGGGTTCAAGTCCCGCCACGTTCAAATTTTTATACATTTCCTAAATAAATATTAATCTTTAGGTAGTAATTTTCGATCTAATTTCTTACTTTAAATATGATTTCAAATACTCGCCAACCAAAATCTAATTTGTAAGTAATACTACAGTACGCTACTACGAATTAACGTATTTACTTCAACAATAAACGTTAACGCAAAATCGCAGTGCCGTAGTGAGAACACCACATGCAAAGTGTTATGGTGTGAGCTTATTAAGTGAAATAGTGCCTGTTAAATGTAGACAGAGCTACTTGCTCTGCGAGACGATACTATGTTTAACATTTTTTAAAGTGTTATTCCACACTTAGGAAAGGAAAATACTTATTTAGAAAACGTATAAAAATTTTGTACGTAGCGGGATTCGAACCCGTGAACGTATGACTTAGTGGTCAGAGCGTCTGGTCGGTTTCCAGGAGGCGCACGTACAAGTCGCGCTGCAAGACGATACTAGTTCTAATAAACTAAGAGAAGTTTGTGTTTTTTTTTAGTTTCACTCTGGATCTGACTCATAAGAATCTAGTGTTAAGAATCGTTCCCATTAAGACACTTCCATTCCCGGTGAGTGGCGTAATTCAACGCTGCGCTTTTACTCGTTATTAGAGTGAAGAGATAAAAAAAAATATTTCCTCGATTTTTGTTTTTCAATTTAACTTACTTGTAAAATGTTTTTTATTTTTGTTTTTTCATACACTTGTTAATTTTAATATTCGGACACTTAGACATTCCTAGTTTATTTTGTCATAACTTGATACCTAACAAAAATAACAAAAAAGTAATTAAAGGCAAACTTATTTTTATTAGGTCAAAAAAACCAAACTAATATAAAATTCTCTAGAAAAAGAAATGAGAACGAGCGAGAGGTTCAATATTATTTTTTTTTAAATCTCGTGGCTTTTAATCTTTCATACCCTAATAAAAGCTGTGAACCATATTAAATTAAATGAACAAATAGCTAACAATCTATTATGTTAGAAGGGACTGACCGCAACATATTTTGGTTAGATTTTTCATGATTAATGATATTTAAGATCCGGTTAAACAAAAGGTTAATTTCTACATGTTTACGTTATTATATTTTTGGTTTAAAAAATAAATTTTATTTCACAGGCTATAAAGAATGAACACAATTAAAATATGTAAAAACTAATAAGAAAAATAATGTAGTTTCTATTTGCATTTTTTTTATTAATTATGTATTCATATAATTCCATGTTGTAATAACTAAGTATAATTCAGCTGGTGCCATTAGTATTATATTAATGGACTTATCAACAAGTATCGTAATGGGAACAGGACCACAGGAACAACTTTGCTGGATTCAGCGTGAAGCTGCATAAAAATCTTGTACTTTTTCTAAAAATAATATTATATATATATATATATATATATATATATATATATATATATATATATATATATATATATATATATATATTTAAATACTCTCAAGTCTGAGATCGGTCTTGAGATGCCGTTTTCATTTATAAATTATTTATGAATGAAAAGGTCGTCTCAAGATTGATCTGACTTCAGAACGACAACGATAAATAAATACGGGATTTAGTATCTATCAGTCACCAAACGAAGTATTTACACGGCTATCATTGATTCATTACTTATGGTATATTAAAAATTATATTCAAATAGGATAGCATGCACACGCGGTAGTAGTGGATTCGATCCTCCCTCATAGTAATAATTATCTTTTTTAAAATATAACTTTCAAAACGCGACGTACACGTACAGATACATTGTTCAGATGAGTGACGTTTTGATAGTCGTCAGTTGTTCCACTGCGCCCCTACGTTCTATGCATTTCACAGATTTTATAGATATTGCTTGTTGGATAGCTGAAACTTTTATATTGCCATACATGAAAAATTTAAATAATTTAAATAAAATCTGAAGCTTTTATCTGAGCGGTTATCGAACCGACAACTGGCATTATACAATTGACCCTATGCTTGATAAAATGTATTTAAATGCACATATTTATTATATAAATCTGAATTTAACATAGTACCTAACCGCATTAAAATTCTGATGGTAAGTTCTGATCTACCGTCCTTATTTTAAAAGAATACATTTTCTGTCGGATATTGATCAAGATTCTATTTGTGTTACAACTGTAAGTTCAATAAATCATCATTCTTTCACATAGATTCACCATCCGTAGAAACTTCAGATATTAGCAGGCAATTCGAATTAATTGATACCCATAGTCACAAATATTTTATCACCAGTTTCCATCAATTCGAAATTTTCACCATTAACTAACCCAAGAAATTTGAACATTGCCTTCTTTCATTATTCTGATGGTACTCCGTCGAAGAAAACTTCATAATTTATAGGAAGAGCAGATATTGCATTTAAAACATTCTTTCCTTCAATGGAAGCTAGATCAATGTTGAAGTACTTTCAGATGCTATTTGACTGTGACCTCATAGAATTACTAGTTCAGCAAATTCCACCACTTAAGGTCACTATGGATCGGATCAAAGACTAATCGAGATACATAATATGTATATTAATAGGTATAGTAAGCATCTAAAAGTGTAAAAGATTTCTTAAGATAAGATTTATTTATATTAAACTATAGTTTAGATATTTTCTTATATCATAGATCAAGCCATAGACTTTTATTAATGTTTTTTTACTGTTTATTGTTTAAGGTTTTGAAAAATACAATTTGATTTTGATCATGTTTATATCTTTGTTACTTGGTTTTCAATTGTTGTGACAATCATTAATTATAAATATGATTTTTTGATAAGGTAAACATTTATAATAAAAAAATATTTATACAAATATTAGATTTTTATAAATATTTTTTCCATGTTTGACATCCCTTAAATTCATAATCTATATCAAAAATAACAGATTTTGAGAAAAATCCTTTGCCATGTCCAGGGTTAAGCACTTCCTAACTAATCTTTTATGGGTTCCGAGTGATTCTAAGTTCCAAAAAAAAGTGCGAAAGGAACCTAGTACAAGGCACTCCGCTATCCACACCTTGCCCAATTTTTGAGACATTGCATATGGAATGACGGAACTCAACGCCACAGTTTATTTTATTACCAGAGCGATGAAATGAAAATTCAAAATCTCATAGCACTAGTGATATATTACGAGATATATACAACTAAAGTATATTTTACTGCAGCTGTAGCATGTTTAAATATTTTTTTCCCTATATAGACTTTTATATCAGTTTTACGACAACACTGCACCCGTGGAGATTTTACTATAACGAATTTTCACATCAGTTCGATCGACGATTAAATATACACAAATAAAATGGAAACATCGAGTTTTATCCTGTGATAGAGTAATAAAATTTTATATATGTATATTGTATTGTTATTTTACGTTTAAAAAAACTATAAAGGCTTTTTTGGTTAAAGTAAATAACGTTGATTGTATTTTAGATGTTATTAATAATAGTTATTATACAGATTGTTTGTGCAGTGTACAGTATTTTGTGCGAGTTAAATATTGTTTTATTATGTTTAATTACCGAAAGAATAATGAATTTTCATTTAGATATTTTCTTCAGACTTAGAAAAGACTTTTAGTCTTTATAAGAATTTCTATTTATAAGTATTGACGAGGCAAAAAGCAGCGTTGAATTTCGTCACTCAATACGCAATACCTCCAGAATTTAGCGAAAAGTGGGGAACGAAGTGTCACACTAGGTTCCCTCTACCCACCCTGCTGTGTGCGGGATACAGGTTGAAACGAATTTAATTAATTTAACTTAACTTAGCTTCACACTTTTTATTACCTAGCGGATTAATCAGAGAGAAAAGAGCGCCAAACGCCACGGTCTCTACATACCTCTTTCGCCTCGTCTACTACCATCAACCTATTCATACATCCCTCCGCGAGGTTCTCATGCTTTTTACGTGACCTTCCTCCAGTATCAAACGGGGTCACCCCTTACCTCCGCTTACCACTCATTTGTTCGACGTGCCCAAACCAGCTGAGCACGTTCTTCTTCTTTCTTACCGTGATATACTCGCTAGTATGTGCCATTCTGAGTACCTCTTTATTGAGAAAAAATCGATGCTAAAAAACAGAGGCAAAATTCAATACTCAAAAAGTGCTTATTAAGTGAAGCTTATAATTTTCGTAAATTTTTGGCATGTCTGATCTCAAGTAGTAGAAGAATTAAAACATCACTTATCACGAAATTTAAATATATATATATATATATATATATATATATATATATATATATATATATATATATATATATATATATATATATATATATATATATATATATATATATTATTTTTTTAAATTTCGTTATAAGCTCAAGTGGTTCGCTATCCGTCTTTGCAGGAATACTTATATCATATTTAATGAATGTAAACAAAATAGTGCTTTGCTTATGACTATTACGATATTATTATATTAATACTAGTCTAATATCACTTAAGTATAAATGATGTCTCCTATAATTTCAATGGTATTTATCAATGGTATTTATTTTCTAATTTAGTTCTAAAATAGTCATAGAAAAAGTTTCAATAATTTTAAATAGGGTACAATATTTAATAAAAACGATAGTACACATTCCGATAATCAATCTGCATTTAAATAAAAAAAATAGTAAATAGAAAAAAATACAAAAATAGACATAAACAAAAATGAGTACTAGATGTACCTACTATTTGTACACTAGTACACTTAGTTTTGTACTATTAGTACTTTTGTATTTTTTTATAACTATTATTTTTTTTAACACAATAATAAAAAAACAGAGTAATAAAAAAAATGATATTAATAAAAAAAACTCAACTATCAATCATGAAAATAATAAAAAAAAATCAACCCATTTCCTTTAAGCGACCTCGATCCTAAAGTAATAAGCTAAGATAAATTCAAAAGACGCAATCCTCGAAGCTCCTAGATCACAATTTCTCGATACTAACTTCTCGACTGCCTTTCACAGAGCGACAACAACGTTGCAAAAACAAGACGTCAAAGATTCTTCAGCACGATTAACTTCCCATTACCAAGTTTACTAAGTTAAACAATTTATGCTATCATTAAACTTTTCATAATACCGTGTTTGAATATCAAATACTATCAATATAAGTAAAATAATACACTTAAGCTTCAGCTTCACGCTGTATCCTGTATGTAACAGGTAGGCAGAGTGATCCTCCACTCCTCATTTTCCGCCGAATTCTGTTTACATTGCGTGTCGAGCTCAACGCCTCGCTTTCACTCGATGCCAGAGCGAAGAAAATGAAAACATCAAATATTTAATTTTTTCAGGTGGGAATCGAACCCACAACCTGAAGTGCTTAAAGTATACGCTTTTCTCCCTCTGGAAGAATACCTTTAATAAAGTAGTGCGCTCAATTGCACTACTCAAACGCCTCAAAATGTCTATGTGAAAAAATTGGGTGAAAAATAAGAAACAGTGTCTTGACATTAGGCTCCAAATGTCTGCCCTGCTATATGCGGGATACAGGATGATGCCAAAAAAATATAGAGTAATTAAGCTGAAATCGATACAGGAAGTGCAATAAAATATATCAAAACTAAAATTTAGTATTGCTACTACGTACAAAGTTTTTGTAATAACATCCGGTTTCGAAATTAATTAATACTGTTTTACCATTTCATTGTAAGTAAGTAAAGTAGGGTATCGAATTTTCGTACATATACATAGTTTGTTTGTTAAATATTATGCTTCACTATAGAGATAAAAGCTATGTAACTTTTTAGTTTCATTAAGTTATTAATGATAAAAGTTTTTGATTTTTTTTTATTTTAGTTTTAAGTATGTGGAGGCCAGTCGTGGCGCATGGGCACAAAGTGTGACTGTTACCGCATTTGGTTATGAGTTTGATCCTCCACTCGAGGAAATTAAATATTTAGTTAAATGTATATTTCCGTTTCTTCGCTTTGGTGTCGAAACTAAAAGTCGTGGAGTTGGGTTCCGCCACGCGATGCCTCCGGAGTTGCGGCCTGTTATGTGCGGGATACAGAGTAAAGCTGATTTTGATTTTTTTAAGTATGTTATATGAATTGGTAATTATTATTATTGTAATAATTTTACTCCCGCTACTCCCACATATCCCAAAGAGAATATAAAAATAAGACACTCCATTCCCCAGATTTGCCTATTTTTGACAATTTTATATCGAAAATATTTTTTTAGTGAGAAAAAATTATATTTATAAGTATAGTAAAACAAAGTCGAATGCAGTACTAATGCTAATTTTAATCAAATAAGCTTGAAATAGACCTGTGTAAGCCTTTTAATTGGATTTTGGTTTTTATAGGATGGAAACGGATTGAGTTTAAATAACGATGCGATACACGCAAATGAATGTGGGAAATATGATATGGTATTAATAATCGATATCATGCCCATGACTAAGTACATTTGTAATAGATGTATCAAGAGAATGTGATTAGCCTAAAAATGACATATAAATCTATTATAATATATTTCTTGCACAATTAAACTTAACGTATTTAAAAATTAAATTAAAAGTTAAATCAGCTTCATGCTGTATGCTGCTTACCCTGCATAGCAGGCAAAGGCAAAGGAATCTAGCCCACAATTTAATTATCAAAATCTTGGAATCCAGCGTTGAGCTCCGCCACTCAACACACACTGCCTCTAGAATTCGGCGGAGCGTCCTTCCACTAGGTTCCTTCTGCCTACCCTGCTGTGTGCGGGATACAGCATGAAGCTGATTTTATTTTTTAAAAATAAATCTATGGCTTACGTGGTATCTTGCTAATTCTGCCACGATCGTCTTTTTTATTCATAATTAATTCATAAAAAAGTAGTGCTAAACCTAACAGGTTCTAACATTAAAAAACAAACAAAAGTAAGCTAAGTTATAATGCACAATTCCTTTGTACTGTTAAGAGCAACTTAACAAATTGTTTCTCTTTTACATTATCCTCAGAAGCATTAACCACTGACCTTTTAGCGTTCATTTTAAACACTAAATAAGTTAATATTAAATTATTAATTTTTAAACAGAAAAATTGTACCGGAAAGTGAGATAGGAGTTTAAATAGTTTTCTAGCCTTACGTTTTTTCTGCGATTGCAGAGTTGTTAGAGAAATTATAGTATTAAGATACAGATATACTTGTATATATATTTTCAAGTTTCCCCAAATTAGAGTCGTTGAGTTATGAGTAGCAAAACTTATCGCCGCGTTTTAGTTTGCTATACATTTTTATTTTATTTTGGGGAAAAAAAGTGGTAATCATCATCCATCGAGTTTAGAATCAGAATCTCTACTTCAGGCCCACGTTGGCCTTATTAGGTGGTCATGAATAGTTATACCTATAATTTAAAATAGAAAATATAAAATACAGTTTTATTGCGTTATAGATTTAATGTTATCAATTTCAAAAACATAATTAAATTTAAATGACTTAAATATGAAACATAGACGCTACACCAGAAATAAAAAAAAAAATAAAGCAAACTTCTTTAGAAAACGTATAAAAATTTGAGCGCAGCGGGGATTGAGCCAGCGCCTCTTGGAAATCGTCTAAGCACTCTGATCACTAAGCCATACATACATACGTTCTCGTCAAGCTACGTCGAAATACTTATAAGAATATAAGAATTCTTAATATATATCTATAAGGAAGAAGAAGAATTCTTATAATATGTATCTATTAACGAAAATAATTAAAAAGATTATTTTATAAATAAATTCACAATATACGATATTATTAAGTTATTTGAATGATAATAGAAGTAATATACTTGACCCTTCCCGTTCCATATTTGCACACTCGTAAGCTGAGCTATGTTAATATTTATTAATATAATAAAACGCTTCATTTCGTGTATATATATTACAATATAATAAAACATTACTTTAGATTTTAGCATTTTAATAATAAATTTATTATTAAAAAAAATACAGACTTTAGACAACCAATTAAAAAGTAAAATGTAATTTGATTTTGTTAAACAAAAATAATTAAAAAAAAATTATAATTTTGAAGTCTGTGCCAAGTAAAACAAACAGGCTTAGTAATTCAATATTGTAGTAAGGTTGTTGTAGCATTAGCTTGACATCGAATTCAAAATTATGTAATCTTTTTTAATTATTTTTGTTGAACAAAATCAAAATACGTTTTATTTTATGTAAAATTATTTTTTACTTTGTAGTTCGTTGATTGAAGTCGGTTTTAATTTTGTTAAAAATTAATTATTTTACGATTTTAAGTGATGGGTATACCTAAAAAGGATGCTTCTCAAACGAGTAGGTAGTGCTTGTCCTATGTAAAACTTCAATCTTAATTAGGTATTATTTTTGTGCATACCAACATTTTGGCATATTGACAAGAACATAAAAAAAATATTCGGGCGAATTGGTAACAATTTGTATGAACTTTTTCTTAAAACGATATTGATAAATTAAATTACAATTTACTCGTATATAAAGAAATTTAACCGGCTTGCGGCTAGCAACCCTTGTCCGATACTTAGAAATTGTGCCCTCTGTTAACACGTTAGGGTTGTATTGATTTTCGAACATCGTTTTTCAACATCGGGACAAAAGTGACAACCCACCATTGTAATATTACAATTGATAGATTTAATTGTATACTAATGTTTTTTTTTATTTCTAATACACCAGCAAATAGTACAAATTAAATAAAATTGTAGATGCTTTTGCCGCCGTAGAACATTGATTGAACATTTGTTATATATAGGCATAAGTATATATGTAAAACTATAACAATATATTATTAAAAAACATTCTGTTATAATTATAAATTAGGAATATTTTATTAAAATTAAATAAAAATAATGGCAAATATTTTTATCATGATCTTTATAACGAAAATCATACGAGTATTGCATAATTAATGATACTTTTTTAAAAAATGTAAAAAAAATAAAAAAAAATCAATCAATTAAATTGAATGTAGCGAGATTTGAGCTCGCGCCTCTTAAAAGTCGTCCGGGCACCTGGCAAATCGTGAACGTATGGATTAGTGGACACAGAGCTTGAATAGTTTCAAAGAGGTGCTGCTTCACAGCCCGTTACATTTAAATTATTTTGTAAAAAAAAAATAAGGCTAAGTGGTTTCAGTGAGATCACAGGTAGATGATGATGATCACGGATACATACGTATAAATTGGAAAAACTTTTTTGCCATTAATTAGTTTAGATTTTTCCACCACAACCTGTGTGTTTTGTGACGATTATTGTAGATTCGATTCCCACTCGGGAAAATGATTTATTTTATTTCAAAAGCGCGGCTTGAATTCCGCAACTCAACGCACAATGCCTCAGAATTCTACGGAAAATCGTGAACGGTATCTCAATGGAAATGGAGTGAACATTCCATTATAACATTAGGTTCTTAGGTTGTCTCTGCCTACCCTGCAGGATACAGCGTGAAACTAAAAAAAAATAAAACAAATTTATTATATTTTTTATTATTCATTGATTAATATATTGTTATAGTAGTTTGGTCGTTCACTCAATAATCCACATCTCTGACGTCCCTCGCATCGAAAGTAATTAATTTTGACGTGTGTCAGTCACCCGTAGCTTGATAAAGCGTATTAAGTTAGGGTGAAATATATGTAGTAGCGTACAAATTTACT
>DWQW01005232.1:0-18165 GCA_018249695.1 Heliconius erato demophoon
CGACGTGTTATTAGTTTAAAATTGAGTTTTGTATGTCAGTTCCTTTGTTCACATACAAAGGAACACGCATTCATGTGCACATACATATATACACACAAAAATATAACCCTCTTTTCGGGCACTTTTCGCCACAGTCCGGTATAGAGTAGGATAAGCATTAAAATAGTAAAAACCATTAATTAATTGGAAAAATAACTAATAAACGCTGTATTTTGGATTTTCCAAGTACGTCTACAGTACCAAAAGTGACATCGTTACCGCTAATGTTCAGGTTAATACGTATATAATAGATATTTATTGATAATATCCAGTTACATATATATAGTCATTATAGTTCAATTTGTTTATTATTGTACTGATATGACAGCAGGCAACATGAAGTACACTGTGAGTATTAAAAAAAAAAGTTTTATTTTACTGGCCTAACAAGCGTGTGTAAACGCGATAGATTTTAGGTTCGATTTCAACTCGAGGAAATGAAATGTTTCATATTTTCATTTCTTCGCCCTGGTGTCTAGGCAAAGCGCGGGCAAGCGAGTTCCGCCGCTCAGCAGTCAATGCTTCAAGAATTGAGCGAAAGGTGGGAGTAGAAGCACCTTAATGAAGAATGGAGTGTCTTAACACTAGGTTCCCATGTCCCCTCAGTAAATTTAAATAAAAAAAAAACTTTAGAACGACGAAGGTCAGATAACTATTAATGTAATTTAAAAAACTATTAAGAATTAAATATAAAATATTAAAAAAAGAAATTATATATTAAGAATAAAGAAAATTTTAATTAATTTTATATTTACGTCGCTTACTGTGTACTTTTTCATAAATATTTACAGTTATAGCAAATCTACATTTTTTTCGGTATATAGAGTATTTTCCTGAAAACTCCCATAACTGATGAATATGCAATGTAATATGTTAAATTTTATAAATCTTCTTTCAGATATTTTTCATCATACTTTGCTTTGCTAGTCTGAACGCTAAGCCTTATTTCGGGCTAGGCGGAGCTGGTCTAATTGGACAGCAGATTGGTGCTGGAATTGGGTCCACATTAGGAGCTGGAATTGGTACGAGTATAGGACTTGGCCTGGGAGGTGCCCAAGCGATTGGCCAAGGAGCTTTAGGCCTCGAAACTGGTTTAGCCAATGGACTTGTCACAGGATTGGGAGTTGGCAGTGGAATTGGCCTTAGAGGTCTAGGGTTAGGGGGAGTAGGTCTTGGAGGTATAGGGGTTGGTGGTCTAGGGGTTGGCGGTGTAGGTCTTGGTGGTGTAGGCCTGGGAGGTGTAGGTCTGGGAGGTGTAGGACTGGGATATGATGACATCGGAATAATATAAAACGTATTTTTAATTAGATATATAGAGAAAATAAACGATATGAAAGTAACAATATGTATTTTATAATTCTCATGTGTATCAAAATAATTTAAAAGTTTTTAAATATAGGTACATTTCTAAATTTCAACAATAAATAATTTAAGTTAAAAACATAAATAAATATCTATATAATTAATTAACTTACACTCTTCCTCCTTGTGAATCATAGGAAAAAGTCTATACTGTCTATACTAGTATAATAAAGCGGAAGAGTTTGATTGTTTGTTTGTTTATACACTAAGATCTGTGGAACTTACTGGTCGGATTTATATTTTTTTGTTTTGTATGAAAGCTGCATTTCCCAGGAGTGCTATATATACAACATCAGAGTGTAATTCTTAGTTACCTTTATATAACGAAATAAGAATTGCTTTAAGCGCGTGCGCTGCAAAAATAGTTGAATACATAAGTATATTCAACTATTTTTGCAGCGCACGCGCAAATATAGTTTATATACTACAAACACATTCAATTTCATTACTTCTAAAATAAAGTCCCTGACATCCTATATCTATATTTTATAAATAAGTCACAATAAGGAATTTTGTGATATAAAATAAAAAATTGATAAAAATAACTTTTTCGTGATTCAATGTATAAATTATTTAATCTATCTGTTGGCAAATGCAGCACAATAAAGAATTATAGAAGAAGCCGCGAATGGGCCGCTAGTATATGTATATATAAAGTATAAACTCACTTATGGTTGTATATATGTATATATAGAAATATATACTTTTTTTCGTAACCTATTATTTAACTACTTAACATTTTTTGCACTATAATAAAAATAAATATAATAATCATTATTAGAAAAAGGTTAAAATGTAACATTTTCTATTAAATTATAAATACTTTATGTATTTATAATTATAATTATCTTTCTACTATTTTTATAAATGATATAAAGTTTAATTTATAATACCATAAATATAGATGTTATTTTAACTCTACTAAGGCTAAAGTCAAACTTGGATAAAATTATAACATTTTTTTTTGTCTGTATACAGCAGAGTGGGCAAAGGGATTCTGCGTACCTAGTTTTAGGAAACTATTTTTTCCGTTAAAATATTTCCGTTCCCCTCTATTCGCTAAATTCTTGAAGTATTGCGTATTCAGCGGCGAAACTCAACGCCACGCTTTGCCTCGATAATAATAACCGACAATATAAATAATAATTCCGCTGTGGCGCAGTGGAATAACGTTTAACTGTACGCGCGATGGTTGCAGGTTCTAATCTCTCTGGACTGGAAATATAACTTATATAGTATTTAATTAGTTTAGATTTTTTTAAAGTATAAAAATATATTTTGTTGTTTATTTTTTATCAACATTTGTGTTATTTGGTTAATAAAACGAAGTTTAAAAAAATATATATTTTATTATACTTATTTGAAATCGATCTTACAATTATAGAACCAGATACCTAAGTGGGCTAAGATTTACCAAAAATATTCAAACAAAATTCATATTTCACTTTCAAACTTACTTTTTTTAAAGTGCACAAATCCACAGAATATCAATAAATAAATCGAAATTATTTTCCAATTGTAATATTGCAATAATGGATTTTTTTGAACATTAAATATTTAGTATGTATATTGATATATTCAATATTTTCATTTCGTCACTCAGGTAACGAGACAAAATGTGGTGTTGCGTTCCCCCACGGGGCCGTTCAAGTATTACGTAAGCAGTTTATTTTGCAATTATTGACCCCCCTCCCCTATGTCATCAAAAATAAGCAATCCTCTTACAAATATTTCATTGAAAACGTCAAAAATAAGCAAACCCAACAAGTGGGGAAGGGAGTGTCTTAACACTAGGTTTCCTATGCCTACTCTGCTCAAGTTTGCCTAGCCTTAGTCTGCAGCAAGTTTGCCACTCAACATACAATGTCTCGAAAGAATTATCAGCGGAAAGTGTTAACACTAGTTTACCTTTGCCTACCCTACATTATGTACGACGTATCTGTTCCTGTTTAACATAGTCTTGCATGATTTGAATATGAAACGAAGTCAGAATATTTGACTAGTTAGAAAATAAAAGACCATAAAATAAGCCGCGTCAAACTACTTCCTATCGTCACATCACGAATCAATTGCCAATAGAATCGTAAAGCACTCGTGAAATGCAAAATGAATTTATTATATTTGTCGATTAAATTTGCCTCACAACCGTTCAGCTCTTGTTGTTGCTAACTTGATTATACTGTAATTGGACTTCAAATTGTATTGATAATTACTGAACATTGAAACATTTAATATGTATGCATAATATCTGTTAATATCTGTTATAAATTGCAAAAAAAAATAACTATATTTTGTGTCAAATAAACAAAAAGTAAAGAATTGAACAGAACGAGGCATATAGAAATGAAAAACATTAAATAAAATAAATCAGAATTGAATACAAAATATACTTGGTATCTGAATGTCGATACTGCCGATAATTGATTTCCTTAAGCCGAGACAGATCTGAGTTTGTAATTGATTCAAGCAGACAAATAGTCCTATTAGCGGTAACAAATTGACGTCCCAGTAAGGGAAGCCACTTCCTGATGAATGAGGGAGGGTATTCGAGATGATTAGAATAAAGTCTAATAATAAATCGATGGCTAAACCTAAAAGGTTTGTCCAATATTTATCTTCAATCCAGTGAATCTTAGGCGTACGTAAAGGGAATTAGTGATAAGTACCTCCATTCTCCATTTAGGAGGCCAAAGAAGAGAAGACGATGACGACGAAAGAGAAACAAAAGCAAACATAATAACGAATTTAAATTAAATAAAAAAAAAACTTGAGTACATACGACATACTTAAAGTCCGATATGTTCAAATTTTATATATTTTAATAATAACGCTTAAAAAACACAAATATATAAATATAACTTTTATTCGTTTATTGCGAAAGATTACGGCTACTTATGTATATTTTTCACATAGGATCTGTGTCTAGAGATATTAATTTTGAGAAAATGTTTGTGTAAATGTTTTTTTTTATTTCCAGGATATTTTTTGTGAGTGAATTTCTGGGATGGCCACAGACAGTCAAGGGTGGACATGATATACACTCGCACCTCTCCTTCCTCATTCCTGCTCTAATTCAATTTCATATACCCAACGACAAATAGTTGGAGGCTACATCAAAATATTTCTTGTGTTTATGCAGCTACAAGTTTTCGCACATTTTATGTTTATACTAATGCCGACTATAGCTCAAATAGAAGCTGCGTGTGTTTAGAATACACCACATGCTTGAATATTAACAAACAAAAAATTTATTCTTACCTATTTCATAATAATTCAAAGAATATTTAACACAAATAATAGCATAGATGAAATAAAATGCTTAGTAGAACAAGCATGTGGCTAAGCACGACAGGTTGTGGTTTCGATTCTCACTGGAGGAAATGAAATATGTTATATTTTCATTTGTTTGCTCTGGTAACGAGGCGTTGAGGTTCGCCATTTCACAAGCAATGCCATTAGAATTCGGCGGAAAGTGGGGAAAAAAGTTTTATTTGGTTGAATGCTCAAACGTTAATCTCAATAACTACTGGGTCGATTTAACCCACTGTTCCGACCAGAACTATCTGGGCACATTAGTGTCATGCCCAAGCACAACACTGAGGTATTTCCATTTGACCATGTGAACAAAGCCGCGGGTAAAAACTAGTTTGCCAATATTTTTTTTATTCGACTATTACCGATTAATGTTAGGGACTCATAGGCACGATGTGTCTAATGATATAATATTGTAAGCAATATAATATTATAATTTCCTAACAGGTTGTCTATTATTACTAATTTCTGATGTTTAATGAATTCGAAAAATCGTTAAATAATCACTTTTTCTTTGAGACCACTTAGACAGTAATTGTTATTTAATTGGTTTCCCCAGACAGGTGAGTATATAAAGTTTGGAGTTGATATAGGTAATCATTCTGTGATTTCTCGTTTCAAGATTATCAACATGAAGTGCATTGTAAGTATAGCAACACACTTTAAAATCATTATTTATCAAAATTTGTATCTTTACTCTCCTCCTCGATTAATAACTGTTGCATATTTTATACTTCACAGGTTTTCTCTTTGCTTCTTTGCGCAGTAGCTCTTGAAGCTAAGCCCTTTGGACTTGGCCGTGGACTTGCTGGGGTCGGTAGCCAGATTGGAAGTGGAATTGGGACTGGAATAGGAACTGCTATAGGCACAGGCTTGGGAGGAGCCGAGCTTCTTGGCGAAGGTGCGCTAGGACTTGGCTTGGGCACTGCTGGCCTAGGTGTTGGTCTTATTAATGGAGTTGGAACAGGAATAGCAACCGGATTAGGAACGGGCATAGGCACGGGCTTGGGCACGGGTCTGGGCACGGGGTTGGGTACAGGCTTGGGCACGGGCTTGGGCACTGGCTTAGGCACTGGCTTGGGCACTGGCTTGGGCACTGGCTTGGGCACTGGCTTGGGCACTGGCTTGGGCACTGGCTTGGGCACTGGCTTGGGCACTGGCTTGGGTGGTGTATCTGGTGGTCAATCTGGATACGCTCAGGGAGGACAATTCGGCAATAACCGTGTGAATTCCGGCGCAAGCGGTGTTGGCAACCAAGGCTACGTATCCCAAGGAAGTGGTGGCTTCCACAACGACGGACAGCATCACAGCAAAGTCACCTCTGTAAGTTAACATTTAATTATTTTTATCTTCACGCACCAGCGAGGTTGGCCGAGATGACTAAATTATAAATTGTTTTATCCTCCACGTTCGATCTATTTTGTAAACTGCGTTGCAAATGCTTTATCAACGCATTGTAAATTATATGGAAAGCCAAATTATGAGAAATTGTTTAATAATTTTAAAACAAATCCGTAATTTTGTTTCCGTAATTTTATTTAATACTAACAATAATTATATTTTTTTCCCCCAGATCACCCAATCTGAACAGTCCGACGGTCACAGTATTGGCGGTAACCAAGCTTACAACCACGCTGGTCAGACCGGTGGCGGTTTCAATAACTACCAAAATGGAGCAAGCAACTTCGGTAGCCAATTCGGACAAGGCGGTGCATCCCAACAAGGCGTCCTTATTTAAAGAAATTTCAAAAAATAATTGAAATAAATGATGCTTATTAAACTTATAATGAGATTTTGTTTTAAAATATAATTAAGGCCTACATGGAATTTCGACTGTATTCATTCTGATATATATTCTTTATTGTATTTAGTAAAAACACAATAATAATATTCTGAAGTATTGCTAGAAAAGGTGAATTCATCTCCAATAGGGATTTCGTTTATTCAATCTATATGTTTGGGAGAGATACGTAGTTTTGGCGGCTGAAAGTGCAAGAGCTAATATGGGTTATAATTGTTTATTTTTTGTTTTAGCGAAGTAGAATCGAACCCAGAACATGTCATTATCGCGTTTAAAATCATACGCTCATGCCCCTACCCAACGACTTGCCTTATAATTACTCAAAAATATAGACTACACAAATATAAATAAATAAAAATATAACTACGTTTAAAAAAACATAAAAAGTATACGTCTACATAGATATTTAGAAAATAAAATCTATAAATAAATCAACTTCACGTTGCATCCCGTACACAGTAGGCAGAGTTCTGCTTCGACTTGCAAAGCAAAAATCTGTGTGTCGCGCTTACACTTACTGCGCCCTTGCGCCACGACGATAAAATTAAAAATGCTACTATGAAAACTTTACCTAACGAAAATAGCATTCTTCACATAAAAAAAAAAACAAAGTAACAAAGTAACATATAAACTCGTACATACAATATATTATGATCACAAAATAAAGTATTTAATAATTATTTATTTATAATTTTCAAGTAAAAAGTTATATTTTACCTTAAACATTGAATATAAAACAAGCTAACAATAGATTAAAAAAGCATTACATCTATATTCTATCTAGAGGCCATTGTGGCTGACGGACGAACGGGCTAAGACCTAGTAGGAGTTAAAAAAAAGGCGTACTTATACTTATAACGCGTACAATTTGCTTGTTCATACGACGACGTGGAAATTATTTATGCTAAATTGCTAGGCCAGTCATGGCGCAAAGGCACAAAGTGTGACTGTAAACGGTCTGGACTGTAACTGGTTGTGGGTTCGATCCCCAGAATTTATTACTAGGAAATATAAATATATAATAATATTTATTTAAATTTGCCTTACTATGTCCTTCCCTGGAGTGAGACCTCTCGGGCACCCAAGGAAGCGCTGGTTGGATGTCGTGATGCAGGACATGAGAGCCAATGGTCTAACCACCGAGGACGCTAAAGACCGTGTAAAGTGGAGTAGGTTGAGCAGGAAGGCAGACCATGGCAAAAGCCGGGATTAACGACAGGAAGATGAAGGAGAAAAAGAAAATATTTATTTAAATTTATATTTTTATTTCTCCGCTCTGGTGTCGAGGCAAAGCGCGACGTTAAGTTCCGTCACTCAACACGCAATGTCTTCAGGATTCAGCGGAAACAGGATAACAGAGTGTCTTAACACTAGGTTCCCCCGCCTACCCACCCATTAGCTCCATTTTTATTACTTTTAAAAAATATTTATTAAATACTTTACATGTATGAACACTTAATTCTCAAACTTCGATCACATTTCGATACTAATATAAGCTATTGAGTATTTTTTTTTATTTTACATTTCAATATTATTATAACTGTTTATGTACTTCAAAGTTATTAATATACTTTATAAATATAAAAAAAAATAATTTGAAATTAAAAGCATCGCCGTGTGTCAACGTAAATATACAAATACATTTGTTTTATTTCTGTATTGCACGTAAAAAAACCTCCCGTAACTATGAGGTAAATCGGCCAAACGACGCTTTGAGACGAATTAACATTGGTGTCATAAACTAACTTCAAGGTAGGGGAGAGGGGGGCACATTCGAACGATTTTTAAACTTTGTGTCATATCTAAAAATTCTACAGTTTTTAACTTCTTTACTATTTCACAATGCTTAGTCCAACTATTGTGCCACAAAATCGAAGCATCATATGTAGAAAAATATGTAAGTTAAAGGTGCAATATCAACTTTAGTAGCAGTAGTCAAATGTTCAAAGCTGCCCCCCTTCCGGGGTAGCTTTGAACATATATGGGGCAGTTTTGAACTATCATTGAATTCAATGAAATTAAAAGGCTTTTAAGTAATTTTATCAATAAAGTTTACATTAGAAACGATGGAGATCAAATATCAGTACCATGTTAACTGAAAAAATAATATACCTAGTTTAATATTGCGATTGTAGTAGTATTAATGTTAAATAACTTTAATATTAATAATATACTTTAAAAAACAAAAAAAGTAGCTTTGGCTTCATAGAAGTAATTAACATTATGGGATCCATCATAGAATAAATCTAATATTATGAAAATAAAACAAAATATTTTTTAAATAAACAACTTACTACCCTAATTTGAACTTAGGAAAATTAAATTTAAAGGAAAACATGGATGTAGTACGTGACGTAACCAGCAACTGAAATTAGGGGAAGTAGTCTACGTAAGAAATAAAAATTAGCTTCACGTTTTATCCCGCACACAGCACGGTAGGCAGAGGGAACCTAGTGTTAAGACACTCCGTTCCCCACTTTCTGCCGAATTCTGAAGGCATTGCGTGTTGAGTGGCAGAACTCAACGCTGCGCTTAGCCTCGATACCAGAACGAAGAAACGGAAATATAAATTTAAGTAAATATTCCATCTTCTTGAGTGGGGATTGAACCCACAACCAGTCAGTTTTACAGTCACACTTCGTGCCGCTGCGCCACTTTCGCGGTATTTTTTTACATATAATAATATTCAAAACTGCCCCCTTTATTTTGTTCAAAGCTGCCTCAGTGGTATTTAAAAATTTCTTAACGTTTTTTTTTTCAAGTAAAAATTTAAAAATTGTAATAATCACTAGTTTATTGCATGATATATGAAACATTCTAACTAAAAGAGGAAAAAATAAAACCATATACCTTGAATTGGATCCCTGCGATCCTTACGCGTTTATTTAAAAATGCATAAAATTTTACTCAAAATCAAACACTCCTCGTAACTCAACCACGGGCTCTCATATATCAGCGGTGACAAGTGACACGTGTGCAGATTAGTGCTGCCACTACTCAAAAATAGTCTACCAAAATTTCTTTTTACAATAGCTCAGTTAACACATATTTTCAAAGGTGCCCCTGTTCTAAGCTACCCCCCTCTCCCCTATATATATATATCTCTATCTAGGTAACCAGAAAGTAAATTATTTAATGTTACAAAATTAGGATTAGTTCAATTAGTAACAACGTTTCAACGACGTATTTTAGGAATGATAGGATCTAGGATAATACAATAAAATTGGTCAATTTAAACATTTATGAAAACAATTTTATAAAGTTTTAACACAATCAGAAATTACAGCCAGATTGATATTATTGATGTTCCTATGATGATCGACAATACTAGAGAAGACTAATAGAAAATATCACATAAAAAGGCACAAGGACCACCAGAGGCGTGCCCTCTGGTGGTCCTTTGTGTACGAAGATTTTGATGACAGTGGACAAGGCAAAAGAGGTATGCTGAGCGTTTGGTCCTATAATGTCTCTGGTTACTACGCTATGGATATAGCGTGAATAAAAAAATTTAAAAATTGATTATATTGCCTTTGCGTCATTCAAAGTTAAAATATTTCCCAAAACCCGGGAATATTAACGACGGTTTAACTAATCACTATTTCCCGTAAGTCACTTAAAATAATTATTTTTTAATAGCTCTTATTTAACAGATGACTATATAAGGTTCGATTTTCATAAAGAAAATCATTACATCACCGCTCTTTAACAACAAACAACATGAAGTGCATCGTAAGTACTAATGGAATATTATATATTTACAATTCTATGTAGTTTACCTAAGATTTGTTATTCTACCATCTAACTACATGCAAATATCTCCTATATAAATATTTATAATTTTTTATTTTTACAGGTTCTTTCGGTTCTCCTTTGCGCAGTAGCTATGGAAGCCAAGCCCTATGGACTTGGCCTAGGATTTAACGGTCTCGGTAGCACCATTGGAAGTGGAATTGGTACGGGAATTGGATCTGCTATAGGCACTGGTGCAGATTTGGGTTTAGCAGGAGCAGGGCTTCTAGGTGAAGGCGCGCTAGGACTTGGCTTGGGCACTGCAGGCCTTGGCGCTGGTCTTATTAATGGAGTTGGAACAGGGATAGCCACGGGCTTAGGGACAGGTATAGGCACGGGCTTGGGAACAGGCATAGGCACGGGTTTGGGCGTATTAGGTTTGGGTGGTGCATCTGGTGGCCAATCTGGATATACTCAGGGAGGACAATTCGGAAATAACCTTGTGAACTCCGGCGCAAGTGGTATGGGCAACCAAGGCTATCTTTCCCAAGGTACTGGTGGCTTCCACAATAATGGACAACATCATAGCAAAGTTACCTCCGTAAGTTAATATTAAGTGACATTATATTGATAAACAATTTTACAAAAACTTCAAATGTAGAATAAAATTTAAAAAACGTGCTGATATGCTACGATTTGATATAATATTGTAATGATTTAATTTGTTTGCAGATTAACCAAGCTGAATCGTCCGACGCTCACAGCATTGGTGGCGGCCAAGGCTACAACACTGGCGCTCAATCCGGCAATGGTTTTAATAATTACCTAAACTCAGCCAACGGTTTCGGAAGCCAATTCGGTCAGGGCGGTGCCTCCCAACAAGGCATTCTTATATAAATATGTTTTAAAAGTATTTGTAATAAACGAAAATATGTTTTTATATAATAAGTTTTATTCAATAACTTAAATTGTAAATTTTACATAATTTTTTTAACATATGAAACAAAAGGTCTGAACTTGTACTCATGTGAATACCAGCTTTATGAGATGTGTGATGATTTTATCCTTAATACTGATAAATAAGATGGAAACATATTTTTGCAATCTATTGGTGAAACTAAAAACGTCTTGTTTAATTAGACCACAGAAATATCGAATATACTCTTAGTTTAGATATATTCTCCTAATTTTTTAAAATTATATGGAAATTTATAGATAAGTAGTGACACCAGTTTTTGAAAAATAAAAAACAGTTTATTATTACACTGCCATAGACGATGGCTAAACGGATGGAAACAGCAAATCAATAAATTATTTATTGCATTTATTTTTATTAAATATAAATTAATAAAGTTAGTTTTCGACTTGCGTTCGACTTCGCTTTACGACTACACATTGATCTTGAGAAATCGTAATTGTAATAAATTTGTGGTAATTAGTGAAATTTTCGTAGTTTCGCGAATAAAAGTAAAAAGGAAGCTATGTTTAAAAAATAATGTATGTACTGCATAGCAATACAACGATTTAGGATACCTTATTATTAAACTATCTAGCTATCTATATCGCACACCAAAACAATACGATAAAGTAATCACGTATCACGTTTTAGACAGTAATTATTATTTAATTGCTAATCAGATGAGTGTGTAATGAGCTATTTTGATAAAGAAAATCATTATCACTCTCTTCATTTTAAAACAAAAAAGATAAAATACGTTGCCCAATACATTTAAAAAAAAACATACCTAATATTTCATTTTGTACAATAGATGTTTTTGATAGCTATTCGTGGCGGAAGGGCACAAGCATGTGTCTGTTATTTTTTATTTCAAAACTTAATAATAATAATATAGAAATATAGAAGATCGATCGAGGCCAGTCGTGGCGCAGCGGCACGAAGTGTAACTGTAAAATCGCCTGGTTGTGGGTTCGATCCCCACTCGAGGAGATGAAATATTTACTTAAATTTATATTTCCATTTGTTCGCTTTGGTATCGAGACTAAGCGCGGCGTTGAGTTCTGCCACTCAAAACGCAATGCCTCCAGAATTCGGCAGAAAGTGGGGAATGGAGTGTCTTAACACTAGGTTCCCTCTGCCTACCCTGCTGTGTGCGGGATATATGGTGGTGCGTGAAGCTAATTTAATTATTTTTTTTTTAATTTCATTAAAAAACAGACCGGAACCGGAATAAAATATTTCAAATGGTGGCGACCTCTGCTTGCGGCAGTTATTTTCCAGGCAACCATGTGTTATACACAAAAAAAACACATGGGCGCAAATTATCAATATAAAGTGACCTGTTTAAACCAGGTTACCCTGGTTGCGGCAGTCTGAGAGGTAGCAACCATTGTTTTTCCAATTTCTGGTGTGATTTTCTTTCAAATGGCGCTGGATTCACATAAAAAACATATGAATACAATTTTTAAACATAAACGCATTATCATATATGTAATTAAAGGTGATTGCGGCACGATTATTCTATGCAACCCTGTTGTAATCTATACTATTACCATGTATCGTTCTTAAAAATAAATTTCATTAAAAAAACGGATACCTGCAGAGATGCTAACAACATAAATAAGTTGTAACAAGCGTATAAAATTTTCGACGTAGCTTGATTTTTATACGTTTTCTAAATAAGTACCTAGAGGGTACTTCTCGTTGACCTACAATTTGGCAAGAATCTCGCAATAATATCCGGAACACTCGCTATGCGAATCGGAACTTAACTGGTTTGATGGCTTGCTCCAACAAAATAATACAAATCTTAATGAATTACAGTCGCTTTACGGTCGAATCCTTGTGCCCAAGAGTCACACCGACTTCAAGAAATGAAGAATGAAATGAAATGAAAATATAAATTTAAATGAATATTTCATTTCCTCGAGTGGGGATCGAACCCGCAACCAGTCGTTTACAGAAACACACTAGTGCCCCTACGCCACGACTGGCCCATAACATATACATATATATATATATATATATATATATATATATATATATATATATATAAGAAAAAATTATTGATAAATATACGCGCGATACTATATGAAATAACTAAACTCCTTTTTACATTAAATTCAATAATTATCCCAAAAAACTGAAACTACGATTTATTAAATGTATAACAATGGTATATATAACCTAACCGAGATAAACAAAAAATAACCACATAAAAATTAATAGTAGATCGAAAATGTATAAAAAATTACAAAATCATCAACGTCGTCGCCCTTTCGGGTCGGTCATAACGTACGGTCAACTCAATTTGAATCCGTGATATCTCCTTCAGTATTTATTACAATTATGTACAGTAAAATATAATCAAAGTGAAATGCTAAATGTAACTATTATATTTATTTTGATAAGGATTGAATACGAAATTATAGAAACTACATTAGCAATAATACAAAAAAAAATTAAATATATTAAAATGGTTACTGTGGCTCAACCTTTTAATAGATTTTTTAAAAGGCAGTATTTTTGTAAAACATAGTTTTTATGTCTCATAAAGTTGAGTCAGCGCACGCCATGTAAGCGTTTAGCAGCTCATTTTGGGCGTTATTTTCTTAAAACGACATAATTCCTTGTTGCCTAGCAACGGTTGCTTAGCGACGGTTGTTATTAAAATGGCAGAATAAATTACATGTCAAAATGAAACGTATTTTAATATCTTAGTATATATTGAGAATATTACAAATATGAGAAAAAAAAAGCAATCTATGTTCATCCGAAGACCCTCAAATATCTCTATATGAGTATTTTATCACAATTGAATTAGCGGTTTGGCCCTGATTGCGTAAAAGACAGACAGACAGAGTTACTTTCGAATTTATAATATAGGTATGGATAGAGCATTATGTATGGTTATCGATGTACTTGATAGAACGCGATTTGGCAAAAAAAAATTGGAAGTCGAAATATTTTCTTTTTCTCACTCTGGCAAAGCGCGGCGTTACGTCCGGCCACTCAAAACGCAACGCCTGCAAAATTCGCTAAGAAAATTAAGAACGGAAGTGTCTTAACGGGAACAGAGTGCCTTAACACTAGATTCCCAGATTCCCTCTGCCTACCCTGCTAACTGAAGCTAAAAATAATCTCGCAACCGTCATGTTTACAGTCAGACGCTATGCACTGCCACAATTCCCTAGAGAGCTTATTTGTTGTTCTATTATTATTCTTCTTGTTTAGCACATCAAAGTCTGGTGTAGAATTCCCCAGTCAAAAAAATACCACTTTGTAATATTTCAAGTCATCAATAATGGGTAATCCAAGAAGATTAGCTAATCACTTCTATAAGATCGTTTAGGCAGTCATTATTTAATTGCTTTTATAATTTTTTGAGTATATAAGGTTAGAGCGTAATATAAGAAATCATTCTATATCTCGACGTTCAAAAACAATCAACAACATGAAGTGCATTGTGAGTTAAATACTTTTATATAGAAATACTATTTCTCTACGCTTACGTAAGATTTATTACCTCGTTTTTTTTCTCAGGTTTTTTCCATTCTTCTTTGCGCGGTAGCTCTTGAAGCGAAACCCTATGGACTTGGCCTTGGACTTGGTAGACTCGGCCTCGGTAGTGGTCTGGGCACAGGAATGATAGGAGGCGGGTATCTGGGTGAAGGCGGGCTAGGACTCGGTTTGGGTGCAGGCCGTTTAGGTCTCTATAACGGATTAGGAAATGGCTTGGGCATATTGGGCCTGGGCGGCTTGACTCGCGGCCAATCTGGATACGCCCAAGGCGGGCAGTTCGGAAATAATCTTGTGAACGCTGGCGCAAGCGGTATCGGCAACCAAGGTTATCTATCTCAGGGAGCTGGTGGTTTTCACGATAATGGATTTCATCACAGCAAAGTTACATCGGTAAGTTGATTTTTCATGTAAAAACTCTTTTTAAATTATTTTAAAATACAAATTGCAGACAAGGAAATTGATTTTTGCCAATGCCAATTATATGTTATAATCATTGTCAATTTCTTTTACGCCACCATTAAAATTGCTAACAACATAAATTCTTATAAGAATATGATATCTTTGACGTATAAGAATGAAAAATAGCTAAATTGATTGTTCGTAAAATAGTTTTTTACAAAACGTATAAAAATTTGAACGTAATGGGATTAGAACCCGCGCCTCTTGGTAACGCGTCCCAGAGCTCTGACTGCTAAGCCAAACGTTCTCATCTAGCTATGTCAAAATTCTTATACGCTTCTTACAGCTTATTTATGTTGTAAGCATTTCTGTAGGGAGATTTTTATAAATTTCCGCTGCAAAAGGATAATTAATAAAAATGATCATTTGGCAAGGCCTCTTGGCAACAAGAGTTTCCAAAGTTTCCCAATAATTGATTATTCAAAATTTAAAAGACGTACGTCCTCGATATGAATATAACATATATTAATGTATTTGTTATTGTTATTTTTGATAGGATTTAAGTAATATTTTAATTTCACTTCAGATTAACCAAGCTGACGAGTCCGATGCTCACAGTATCGGTGGAGGCCAAGCCTACAACACAGGTGCACAAGCCGGTGGTGGGTTCAACGATTACCTAAACGGAGCTAATAACTACGGAAGCCAGTTCGGTATGGGCGGAGCATCACAACAAGGCCTCTTACTTTAAATATATTCCAATTATTTATTTGACAACTTAACTATATTATGTACATAATAGTGTTTAAGTGATATTTATACTTAGATAATAAAAAGTATTTAACAGATTTCTTTCCTTTTTTTTCACCCTCGTCCGATGTTAAAAAGAAGTGTGTGTTTGTCGGGTACCGTATCGTAATATAAATGTTTTATTTCAACTGTTCATGAATATCAGCAAACGCTAAGCCAGATAACATCACAATAGCCTGCAGTACAATCTGGAAGCACACTAACTTACAAATATAATAAAGGCAGTACGTAAAAAAATGTCGAGACAAATTTAGAGCTTGAATTCGATCCCGCGTGAACACAGAACTCGGCACCCACATTCATCTCTCATTTTTTTTCGGTCAGTCGAGAACTACGCAATACTTAACATTTTACTTGGCTCCCATTTCACATTTATGTTATATGAGATTCAAATAACTGAATTGTTCGGGCATTAAGCATAGTGCTCATCAGATATATGGCAGAATAATAAAAAACATGTTTTCACGAATGAGGAAAACTGTGAGTTGGCCAAAACAATACTTTTGTTTTGTTTTACGTAAAGCTCATATTTTTTTTTTAATTTTTGCAAAAATTACAAAAGAGATTAGGTTGACCACGTCTAAAAATGTTAATGTGTTCTGCCGAAAATAACAAAATATTCGTAATTATTTTATAAGTACGGTATCGAGCCACTCTCGACAATAAGCTTGGAAAAGCGCGTCGAGGGAACCTGCATGCGCCACTCAGGCCAGAAAAATACAAAAAAAAATACTTAACTACATACTACTACTACTACTACTACTACAGGTCAGTTAACACTACTTCAATTGTAACATATTAAAATCAAAAATTGAACTTTTTAGGGTAGGTTAGGTTAGACTTTTAGAATTTAACTAATTCCCTATAAATGAAAAATAATTTTGGATAAAAACATTGCCATTATACGAAACATATATTTTTACCAAATATTTTTAGTCATCTCATGAAATGCTACCAATTCATCAAATCCCAAAGATATCATGAAATCATCATTTCTACGAAAGATATGATACGTCCATAATTAATTATTTAATATTTGACTACGAATTATGAAAATCAATTGAAACTATCAATGCAAAAAAAAATACATTGAAGTTTGCACGCTGCCTCTCCGATCAGTAAAACGCGTGTTACACGCTTGTTTTGTTTATTATCAACTAGTGACTCCTGCGCAACTTAGCTCGCTTCTTTTTTCTTTAATGTTTTTAAGAGCATTCAGGAAAAATTGGTAGGACACCTTAGTATGGTTACCTATACAGTTGTTATACACTAAATAAATTACATTAAAAATATTAAATTATTTCATATCTATGTAAGTACGCGTGCACGGCACGCGCGGTTTATTCCGTTTCATCCTAATTCGGCGGGAATTCCGGGATAAAAAGTAGCCTATGTATTGCTCCAAAACTTCCTCTATCGGGCAGTGAAAGACCCATAAAAATCTGTTCAGCGAAGATTAGCTCGACGAATAAAAAGAAAAAGAGACAAACATAATAAAACAGGTTACTTTGAAATTACACATAGACATTTCAATTTTATAAATTTTAATGGACAAATCCCACTTTGCAGTTTTCAATTAATTCTTTTCACGAAATTCCTAATTATGACTTATTTATAAGAGATTAGGGGTCTTCGCCACCTGCTCGCTTCGCTCACCAACCCCCGACTTTCAATGATCAAAAAACAACACCATTTCTTGAACCTATTATTGTTTAGAGTATAAACTTGACAATTTATACAATATACGTAATATTATAAACAGGAAAATTTTAATTTATAACAGGTTATATTTGAGAAATCATTTTTAGGTTGGATAGCCCATTTATCGAAGAAGGCAAAATATTGAGAAAACAGGATAACTATGGAGGAATTACAAAAAACTAAGGGATATTTCCGAAATTGTTTTAAGCAATACAGTATTATTACTTATTTAATTAAATGCGTAAAAGCATTGTACGTTTTATATAGAACAAATTATACTTTTACAGCGTATCGACAAAATTGTTATTTTAAAGACCTTTAGGAGCAGTGGCGTAGCGGGCGTAACTCGCGCCCGGTGCAAAATACCTTTTCAGCGCCCCCCAGACGAACATTTTTGCAGTTTTGCAGACCTTTTGGCGCCCCTTTGTGAGTAGCGCCCGGGGCATGATGTCCCCCCTTGCCCCCCCCCCCTCACTACGCCACTGTTTAGGAGTTAAGGAGTTTTAAAATACGAGACGTGGTGCATTCG
>DWQW01005233.1:0-18163 GCA_018249695.1 Heliconius erato demophoon
ATAAACTAAGAAAATTAAAACAATGGGGCATTGAAAGGCTAATACGGGGAAATCGCGGAGCGGTCGCCTGGGAATCTTCCATCAGCTTGATCCGTCAGCATATTCGTGGGATTAGGGTTCCGTAACTAATTAATTGAGACTATTGTGTTATTATTTATTGAGAAAATTGTATGCCTATAAAAATGGAGAACGGAGTATCTTGACACTAAATTCTCTCAGACACAAGCCTCAATCGCCTTCGTGCTGAATTAAATCTCAATGTATTACAGCTTAAACTACTATCGATTTCCACGACGTATAGTGACTTGAATATTTACGATTTAAAGTTACGTGGCTCGAGCCCTTATACAGCTGGCTACCTGAACTTGGCCTTTAGTATCCTATGACATTGACTGACAGTACTGACCTAAGAGTATAGGTAAAATTTATGAAAGGGGTACAAAGTGTTCAAAAGTGTTTATTTACACTTCCGTACACTTTATACTTCAGTATAATTATTTGTTTTTCAAACTATTCTTCCTTTCTTTCATATTAAATTTATAAGATGAATGAAGGTGATATGAAATATTATTAACACATGTTCACCGCGTCTGACTGTTATGGGTTCGAATCCAACTCGGGGGAATTAGTTTTATTTTATCATTCTGGTAAGAAGACAAAGCGCGGCATTGAATTCCGCCACTAAACACACAATAACTTGAAATTTGGGTGTAAAATGGGGAACAAAATGTCTTAACACTAAATTTCCTCTTACCTTACTAAAAGCGAGACACAGCGTGAAGGTAAGAAATAATGTTACATAATATACAAGAAAGAACATCTGCTTTCCATTATTTAATATCACAACAATACCCCATAGAAATATAGAAATGACTTGTATATTAAGATGAATAAGATAAGATTAACAAGAAGAGGCCACTATTGTGGCTGTAAACGCGACAGTTTGCGGGTTCAATTCCCACTCGAGGAAATTAAATATTTAACACGTTCATTTCTTCGCTTTAGTGTCAAAGCAAAGTGCGGCGTTGAGTTCCACCACTCAACACGCAATGCCTCCTGATTTCAGAGGAAAGTGGAAAGACGAAAAGAAAAGAAGCTAATTAAATAATATATAATAAGCTTGTGTAAACTTATTTATCGTCATTACTTCTAAACATGTTAAATCAAACACAAGACGTAAAGTATAACAAACGCTGACATACCAATGCTATTAATCAAAATTCACCTTTCTCTTCATCAATTATGAATTTTAACCTACTACTACCGACGCGACACATCGATCACACGATTGTAGGAAATCTAAGCACATTTGCACTGATTAGTAGTCAAAATGTGGCATTTTAAACCTTATTTCTTTTGTAATAAGAGTGGTTTATTGTTATAAAAGTGAAGCAATGTTAGTTATTAGCTTGAGTATAATCCATTTCTGTATGGCACATACATACATAAGTCTAATCGAGGCACATTCCAAGTCACAAAACATCACAAACGTTAAGCATCATTATACAATGACAAAAGAAACTTGTGCAACTGCTTCAAATGTATCCGCTTGTACGGTCAGCGGAAAAATGTTTTTTAAATTATTTTTTTGTTTTATTTTTAATATCACGTTGTATTATGTATATCAGCGTCGGGGAATCTAGTGTTAAGGCACTCCGTTCTCAATAAGACACTTTCGCACACCACTTTTCGCCGAATTCTGGTAGCGGCGCAACTCAACGCAGCGCGTTGTTGCGCTAGTAGAGCGAAGGAATAACAATATTAAAAATTTAATATACTCGAATGGAAATTGAACCCACAATCTATCGTGCTACAGCCGCACGATAGTGCACGTGCGCCACGACAGATCTTTATTTAGTTTATATTTATGAAATATATTAATACCAGTGTGTTAAATTGACACGTGACTAAATATTTTTTACTTTCTCACGGTATGTATGCATAATATTGGTAAAATTCTATGATTCTGAAATGAAATTAAATGATTTTGTCAATACGTTTAAATTGTGCATTTAATTTGAAATATAAATATAAATAAATATTTCAAGAAGCATTTTTACCTATATTAGGTACAATTATTAACTATAATAGTATTATATGTATGTGTTTTAAGTTGACATTTTTTTAATTATAAACATAACACAAAAAAATATGGAAATTTTAGAAACACAAATTTTAGAAACGTTCTATATTTAGCTGCGGACGGTACACTGATCGGTTCCAGTAGGTATACTAATCTTATTCCATATTACAATAACGGCTTAGATCGTATACAGCAAAACATTTCTATCCACTCCCTCTTACTATGCACTGATATATGAATACTGCATACGTTTAAAGAAAACTATATATAATATATATTTTTTTAAATACGTTCCAAAACAAACGATAGCCTTTTGAGTGTGACTAAGAATTATTTTTACATATGTATATGATGCTGCTTAAATTAAGGAATATCTTTTTAGTACTGTGTCTGACTATAAACGCGATAGTTATGGGTTCGGTTCCCACTAGAAGGAATTAATTATTTTCTTTAACTCGATAGCACTTTAAGGTCTGCCACTTAACACGCAATGTCTCGGAAATTACGAGAAACGGACTTCTTTAATATTACGTGCATGCGGGATACAGCGTGAAGCTAACAACCATATTTTTCTAAGTATAATACGTTTGTACAATGCAATATAGCGGACGCCCAGTTACTTATTCCCATTTTCTAAACCGCTCTCAAGTCTGATAATCTATAAATGAAAACGGCATCTCAAGATCGATCTCAGGCTTGAGAACGATTCAAAAACGCTTCACGATGGCATAAAATGTATCAAAAACTTCTATGACTATGCAGTTCTTCAAATAAAAATAAATCAGCTTCACGCTGTATCCCGCACACAGCAGGGTAGGCAGAAGGAACCTAGTGTTAAGACACTCCGTTCCCCACTTTCTGCCGATTTCCGGAGGCATTGCGTGTTCAGTGGCAGAACTCAACGCCGCGCTTAACCTCGACACCAGAGCGAAGAAATGGAAATATAAATTTAAGTAAATATTTCATTTCTATCAGGCCTCTTCAAAAATGTTGTAAATCAACTAAAGTATACAGAAAGAGAACTAAAATTGGAGAATACATCGAGAACGTATCGAGAGGGTCTCCGTATAGAGTATAATGGACCATCAAGTATTTTGTTAAATTGACAATATTGTTGTGTTGAAATCTTTGTATTGCGATGGATTATGGCTATTTATCATACACCTCTATTGTACAGTGACATAGAAATAAAAAGATTTAAAAAGTTATTTTCATAGATTGTTGTTGGAAATACTTTAGAAATCGCGTTAGGAACGTAGTGTTAAAACACTCCATTCCTCACATTCCGACTAATTTTCGAGATGTTGTAAATTTTGTGGCGGAACTCAGCACTGCGCCTAGTGTGTTGTTTCGTGAGTGAGTTTCGAACCCACAATGATCGCGCTTACATTTAGATGATGCCGCTGCGCCACAACGACCTTAATCAAAAACATTTTTTACTTCCTTCCTTTTTTCTTTCTTCCTTTTTTCTTCTTTTTTTCTTTCGTCGATACCAGAGCGAAGAAATGAAAATATAAATTTAAGTAAATATTTCATCTTCTCGAGTGGGGATTGAACCCACAACCAGTCGGTTTTACAGTCACACTTTGTGCCACTGCGCCACGACTGGACTCAATTTGATATGTTTACATATTATCTATTCCAGATTTATTTTCTCTCATATAATCCTCGGAATACAAATAGAACACAGTATGACCCGTACAATATTTAAGCGTTAGTAGGTTTGGTGCGACTGACCAATCCGGCTATATTTTTTTATATTAAATTTAATATATTTATTTTTTTAAATATTTTACATAACAACATATAACATAAAATAAAAGGACTTGTACCTGACTGACTGAGACTGAGGTAAGACGCGCGCACAGCCGTAACCGTTGATGGTAGAAACGTGAAATTTGGACAGATGATTATTTTCCGGACATCCACTAAGAAGGAAAATTTTTTGGAAGAAAATTAATGAAAAATTTTAACCCTAAAGGAATGAAATAGGGGTTAAAAGTTTGTATGGAAAAAAATTAAATCGGCACCGATTTTTATAAAATTTTGAAATTTAGACTCTTAAAAATATTTTATTGAACACGTGTTTCGTGGTTTTTTTTAGAATTCACTCCTAAGATGCAAATAAGCGGGCGAAGCCGCGCGCTTCCACTAGTATAACATAAAATTTACCATCACACAACACAAAAATAACTAATATTTTGAAACAGAAAATCAATCGATCACATCAAAAATTAAATTAAACGAACGTTTCATAAGCTCACCTTCGAATTGAGTCGTAATTAAAGAAGAACTATACAATTACCGTAATTTATAGATAGATAAAAAGATATATAGATAGATAGATATACCTTTAATTATATATGTTTGAAGTTTTCTATACGGTGTGACGAAAGAAGCCTCATACTGATATGGTCATTATTTGAATTAATATATGTACGTGTCGGTTCGGAGGTTGTACTAAATTATAAGTTGATTTTTATAGAGTCCGTGAGAACAGAAAATAACATGTCTCTGATAGCATTAAATATCATATTACGGACTAATATTCAATTGTTCGTTTCTTTTTTTTTTATAGAAGCACGTGTGTGTGTGATAGTAGGTTGTGGTACCTACTTTTTATATATATGGTACGTTTTTTGTGGAATCCTAGGGGAAAGTACTGGTGTATCGCTTAGTTCATTACTTTCTATTCTAATAGTGTAATAGGACGTGATTAGTGAAGATTAAAAACGTAATATATAAACAGCTTCACGATGTATCCCGCACACAGCTGGGTAGGTAGAGGAAGCCTGGGAACCTAGTGTGAAGACACTCCTTTCCCATTAAGACACTACCGTTCCTTACTTTCAGAATCCTTGAGGAATTGCTTGTAGAATGCGGAACATAAAGTCGCGATTTGCCTCGTTACCAGAGCGAGAACATTAAATATCAATTATTTCATCCCCCTAACGGGAATCGAACTCACAACCATCGCGTTTACGTCCCACAGACGACGGTTAAACAAGCAATGTCACGAATTTGCGTAGAAATTGGAGTACGGAAAATATTGCCATAGGCCCCTCTGTCTATCTTTCTATTAATCATGACATAAATAACTTAAATTGAATAAAGAACTAATTATATTTTAAATCTTCTAAAAACATAAAAAAATAAACAACTTAAAAAATCCATCACCTCTATTTTTAAACTAAGTTTGAACCACCCACAAAACAAAATCAAAAGTGACAAAACCACCAACAATTTTACTTAACTTCCAACACTTCCAACACTTTCAACACTTCCAACACTTCCAACACGTTATCTAAAATTCACACTTGCATCCCGAAGCGTCTCTTATTTAAATTAAGCCTCTCACATTTTATGCGCGAAAACATCCGAGTGTGGCGTCGTTAGGGCAGTCCGAGATGCATTTATTTATGAAATGTAAATTCATCTGATTTTAATAACAAAACTGGGAGCCACCGCTCTCTATATTAAGATGTTCGATTTGCATACTGTACGTTCGACGCGCGTGTGGTTTAGTGGTTAATGTGTTTTGCTTTTTTTTTGATGTTACTAGGTTTGGAGTTATGTGTAGTTTTCGGGTGATTATAGTTGTTACTACTTTTTTCCTTAAAAAGGTATGGAACTTTAAAAAGGCTTCAAATATTATATAAAAATCTTATATTAGTTATTTTAGGCCAGTCGTGGCGCAGTGGCACAGAGTGTGACTGTAAGAATGACGGGTTGTGGGTTCGATGCCCACTCGAGGAGATAAAATATTTACTTACATTTATATTTTCATTTCTTCGCTCTGGTATCGGGGCAACGCGCGGCTTTGAGTTCTGCCACTCAACACGCAATGCCTCCAGAACTCGGCGGGAAGTGGAGAACGGAGTGTCTTAACACTAGATGCCTTCTGCCTACCCTGCTGTGTGCGAGATACAGCGTGAAGCTGATTTATATTAATTATAGGCCGTAGTAGGTGTAGTTGCACAACGACTAACTGTAAAGTTGAAGTTCGATTCCCTCTCACACACACAACCATTTGTTTCGTTTTCTCGCTCTAGTAACAAGCCAATTATCTCTAAAACTATGAATGGCTAATGTAGGTTTCCTCTGCCTACCCAGATATATGTGGGATTCAACGAAAACCTAAAAATAATGTTACTTAGAACATATCGTCTACAATTTATGAGAAACGGCTATTTGTCATACACAAAAATATAAATAAAAAAATCAGCTTCACGCTGTATCCCGCACACAACATGGTAGGTAGAGGGAATGTAGTGTTAAGATACTACATTCCCCACTTTCTGCCTATTTCTGGAGGCATTGCGTGTTGAGTGGCAGCACTCAACGCCGCGCTTAGCCTCGACACCAGAGCGAAGAAATGGAAATATAAATTTAAGTAAATATTTCATCTCCTCGAGTGGGGATCGAACCCACAACCAGTCGGATTTACAGTCACACTTCGTGCCGCTGCGCCACGACTGGCCCCAAATCAAAAAACTAAAACAAACAAACACAATGTCCAAACCACTTACATATTCATATACAGAATAGGTACACTGTCAATGGCAATGGCCGAAGGATAAAAAACCTTTTGAACGACTAAGTCGTGGTGTCGGTGTGAATTCGGGCAACGCGCGCACGCGCACGCACCGCACTGTAGTGACGTCACGTCACGACTAGCCACGGAAAATGATAAATATATTGGAATGTTAACTTTTAGAGGGTTTTTTGCATTTTTTTTAAGTGATGATTATATTGTTTTAACTATATTGTTCGATACTATAGATACGATAGGCAAAGCGCGGCGTTGAGTTCTGCCACTCAACACGAAATGCCTCCAGAAATCGGCACATAGTGGGGAACGGAGTGTCTTAACACTAGGTTCCCTCGGCCTACCCTGCTGTGTGCGGGATACAGCGTGAAGTTATTTGATACTATTTATGTTAAAGTGAAGTAAGGGCACATCAATAAAAAGATTACCTTTACTGTAGATGCTTTTAACTGCAATATAAATGTTAACATGTTTGCAATATTTATTTCAAAATTTAAAAAAATATTTGCCATTATGTCATTATTGCTCTAAACACAACCATTGGTCTTTTAGATTACTTTTTTAACTATTGCATTTTGCAAATTATGTATGTATATAGAAAAATAAATATAATATAAGCTTTGTTTGTAATATTTGTTTATTCCAGTTGTAGCCTCTAAATTTATTTACGCGGACTTTAAGATATAAAATGAAAAATCCCGTCTTTGTCCGTTTCTGTAGGAATTTCGAAAAATCCTCTCTTCTACACTCCTTAACCTACCTACATTATCAAATTTTAACTCAGCGCTCTCGTCTGTCCATTATATGTCAAACACCGAGGAAAAGTACAGTAATATATAGGTTTAAAGACACAGTACCAGTTAAATATACTAAATACAGTCTTGCTTGTATTAGATTTGTATCTAAATATTGTAAACACTCGCTTAGTTAGTGTTAGAGTGATATACTGAAGTGAGACGAACAAAGCGAAATATTTCTTTCACGAGTCGTAAAACTGACTGGTTGTGGGTTTGATCCCCACTCGAGGAGATGAAATATTTACTTAAATTTATATTTTCATTCCTTCGCTCTGGTGTCGAGGCTAAGCGCGACGCTGAGTGTTCTCATGCCTCCAGAATTTGGCAGAAAGTGGAGAACGGAGTGTTCTAAACACTAGGTTCCCTCTGCCTATCCTGCTGTGTGCGGGATACAGCGTGAAGCTGATTTAATTTAATAATATAGGTTTAAAGACACAGTACCAGTCAAATATACTAAATACAAACTAGCTTGTATTAGATTTGTATCTAAATATTGTAAACACTCGTTTAGTTAGTGTTACAGTGATATACTCAAGTGAGGCGAACAAAGAGAAATATTTCTTTCAAGACATTATAAATAGTGTCCGCGTACCATTAATTCTTATGTAACGCAATTTATAGTACTTTCCTTCTACATTGTATTGAATGAACTGAATGTCTGAAGTTAATGTAAATATTTAGTTTGATATATTTTAGTATGAAATTTTAGATGAGGCCAGTCGTGGCGCAGAGGCACAAAGTGTGACTGAGTGTAAAATCGATTGGTTGTGGGTTCGATCCTCAGTCGAGGAATGATGAGGATCAGAACTGGAACGGAGCAATATTAAAAATATGGAGTTTTAGTGTAAATATAATATAATGAGATTATTGATTTTCGCTTTTTTTATACATTTGGAAAGAAAGTTTTCAACCGATAGTCATATATCTAAACTATGTGCACGTCACTACTGACTACTTTAAAAATGTTTAAAATATCGTATTTCCATAAATACATATATAATACTTAAATATACCTACGTGATTAATCTGGATGTACATTTTTTAACTTCCCCCTGTATCCCGCACATTGCAGAGTAGGCAGATGGAACCAAGTATTAAGACGATAACTCTATTTCCCGGCGAATTTCCGAAACATTGCATTTCGATGGGCGGATCTCAACGCCGCGTTTGCCTTGTTACATTGGGTTACAGCGTGAAAGTGATATGTTGTGATTTGTGTATTAGTGATTTTTCCATACAGTAGTGAGTTTTTTTATCTTTTTTAATAGTTTAGTTTTAAAGTAAAAATTTCATTCAATCCAAATATACATTTTCTTTTACACATCTAAGAACATCTTAGTGTTTACTTTACCCTGTTACCAGGGGCCAGAAAATCAAAATAATTTATTATCCCCAATGGGAATTGAACCCAGAACGGTTCAACGGTTGAATCATCCACTTTGGCGCTGTGTCATGACGGTTTTATCTATATTCGTCCAATTTGAAAAAAAAAACAATATTAGTCGGTAGAATTAAAATATTTGATTTGCAAACAAACTGTATTCTATCTCGACTTAAATAGAAATTATAAGCATATAATATTTTACTCATATGTCGATGATCCTAACACCACCGTTAAGAATACAGAAAAAAAGTCTCCAAACCTTTTGAGAGGTGTGTCCTGACGTAATATTTCGTGACCGTACCTGGTCGTGAGTGCTCTGACCGAGCTTTAAAAGCACTATAAAGTTGTAAACTTCTATATATTTTATTGAGAAATAGCTGTATTTCGCTGATTAAAATACTTTTTTTACTTATAATAATGACAGTTTTCTTAGAGCCTTATCTTTTTTGTTACTTCTGTGAGTTCTGTTTTGATTTAGTTGATAAGAAACGCAAAATTCGATCATATTTGAAGAGAAAAAAAGTAAAAAATGTTAAATATACAATTTTTATTAACATAAAATTTACATATAAAACAATAGTAAAGATGTGGAAAATATTGACAAATTATAACAATTCTACAAACAAGTATTAGAAACTTAAATCAGCTTCACGCTATGTCTCGCACACAGCAAAATATACAGAGGGAACCTAATATTAAGACACTCCGTTCCCCATTTATCCTCACACACATATAGTGATTCCCCAAGTATTGGACACTTAAAACGTAAATAATAAAGTACTAACGATACAGCAAAAGCAATAAAAATGAAAATTATCACAATATGCCTTAATTCTGACGCCTTTCACTGGATAGATATTATGTTAGAGACACTTCCACTAAATGGCGCTCTACAATTCTGTATAATAAAATCGTTTCAAGTAAATCTTCATATTTTAAATGGTTTAATGATCGTCTGAAGTGATCAAGTTGCGTGTTTATGTTGATTAAAGTGAAATGTAAGTTATTGCTAGCGGTAAATCCATGTTACGTCAGTTAGCGTACAATGCAAATAAAATATATGTTAACCTTTATAGCAATATAATGGAATGCATTATATTTCTATTCAGTTATATCCTTATCACCACTTGCAGTCAAAAGTATCGTAATTCCTGACACGATAATAAATATGATCAAAAATTAATAAAAAAATAAAAAAGTGTATTTAATAACATGTATTTAATAACTGTATCCCGCAAAAATAGGCAGACGGAACCTAGTGTTAAGACACTCCGTTGCCCACTTTCCGCTAAGTTCTGGAGGCATTGCGTGTTGAGTGGCGGAACTCAACGCCGCGCTTTGCCTCGACACCAGAGTAATGAAATGAAAATATAAATGTAATTACATATTTCATTTTCTCGAGTGAGGATCGAACCCACAACCAGTCGATTTTACAGTCACACTTTGTGTCAAATATCAATGTTATAGGTGCTCCTGTAGCATAAGAAATTGGATTAACATGTGAAATACCGTTTTCTATTTTCTTAGGTCTTTTTTTAATTTACAATTTAGTTGTGCCTGAAATCTTAGAACTATATGAAATTTAAGAACAATTTGCTGTCTATGATAACTTATGTATATTTTTTCTATACTAAAATACGATCCTAATAATCTATTATAGTCAATAGAAAAAAATAATCAAAATTAACCAATCAAACTACACCGCGATCCATATACAAACGGACATATGACCTGGTCAAGGGGAGTCACGACAGGCTGAGTAGAAAGTGATATTGTTTCCTCTATACGTACCAGTGATAGATTCAAAGCTAGTAATGAGAATAAGTCACGATTGATCGCCCAGAGTTGTCATACCCACTCACAAGATTGTCTGATAAGATACTGTGTGGGTGATAAGGCTTTAAATCTGTCGAAAAATATATATTTCCAAGCCATTTTCTGTTAATAATGTTAATAATAATAAATCAGCGGCTGAAATTTATTGTAGCTGAAGTGTGTTTTGATATTTTATTTTTGGAGTTAATTTGACAATTGTTATATATTATTATGTTTAAATTAATTTTATGTCTTACCAATAACTCACTAAAGCTAAAGTTAATAATAAACAATATTGAATTTTTATTTTTTTCAAGTATTTTTTTAATATTTTTAAAGTGTTATTCCACACTTAGAAAAGAAAAATAGTTATTAAAAGGTATAAAAATTGGTAGGTAGGAGAATTTGAACCCGCGCCTCTTTAAAAACTGTCCAAGCGCTCTGACCAACTAAGCCATTCGCGTATGTATTCTTCAAATTATTTTAATATTTTGCAACGATCATTATCTAAGCGTTTTGTACGCCCACGGCTGGATATACGCATTCCCTAAGGATCTCCTGTACTTCCAGCGTCTAAATGCTTCTGACAATCTTCACGATTTCTTCACTATGCCTGATGCGAGCCTTCAAACTGAGCGACATCCAGCTCACGGCAGACTCGATCGTCTGGCCTCAATAACCTTCGGTTCTCCTCAATATCTGTTCCTTCCACCACTATTTCAGCTAAGCAATTCTTCGAGCAAGAATAAGTCAATACCTGGATTTTTTCCATTCCATGTAAAATGTAGGACAAACATTCAGACTGATAAGTCTACACTGCGTTCTAATTATCCACCTACTTCTCAGAAAACAAGCAACATAGCAATTAATAAAGCAGAATTCAGCCAACTGTATAGATAGTACGTACGTTTTTTTTTTTTTAGCTTCACGCTGTATCCCGCACACAGCAGGGTAGGCAGAGGGAACCTAGTGTTAAGACACTCCGTTCCCCACTTTCCGCCGAATTCTGGAGGCATTGCGTGTTGAGTGGCAGAACTCAACGCCGCGCTTAACCTCGACACCACAGCGAAGAAATGGAAATATAAATTTAAGTAAATATTTCATCTCCTCGAGTGGGGATCGAACCCACAACCGGTCGGTTTTACAGTCACACCTCGTGCCGCTGCGCCACGACTGGCCTCACATATGTAAAAAAAAATAAAAAAAGCCAGAGACCAGACGTAGCGCAGGGACACAAGCATATGACTGTTAATACGACAGATCGTGGGTTCGACACTAAATGAAATATAATATTTAATATTTTCATTTCTTTGCCGTGGTGTCGAAGCAAAGCGTGGGGTAGAGTTACGCCACTCAATACATAATTCCTTCAGGATTTGGCGGAAAGTAGGAAACGGAATGGCTTAATACTAGGTTCCCTCTGCCTAGGATACAGCATGAAGCTTAAAAAAATATCCATATAAAATTAACACACACATATAAAACATATTTATAAAACATAAAGAACTACTTGTCCATTCATACATTTCTCTTGCACGGTAACTTTTACTGTATCAAAACGTGCTTTTAAACTAAACTCGAAATCGAATGTCTTATTCACCGCGTTTGGGCGTTACACTCGATACGATATTTCAATACTCCATATCAGATTATAGTCTCATTACATTTCGTTTTCGTAGGCGGTTACACGTTGACGCAACCGTACATTTCTAAGTTATATTAATCTTTGAAATCGGAAAATAAATCTCGATGGCGATTAGTATGGAGTGTTAATTATAATAATTATGGGTTCTTGGTGTGTTTCGGATTGGTTTTTGTTGTAAGAATGTACGATGTTTGTAGGATTTTAGGAAATTTGTAAATTATTAGGTATTATCTGTGGTAGAAGCGAAAATTTCAAAATACTGCTTTAATTAATCAGAGTCAGAAGTAATTGAAATTATGCATAAAAGTTTCATCCATCAAAGATTTATATTTATGAATCAAATAATTCCAAATAACAAAATAAATTTTTCAATATAATAAGAAAAAATCAAGAAAAATTCCAGATTTTTCTATATATATCATTATATAGATAGAAAATTAATATTTCATTAGAAAATGTATAAATTTTTGAACGTAGCGGAATTTGAAACCGCGCCTTTTGAATACCGTCTAAGTGCTCTGACCAACTAAGCCATACGTTCAGAACGTACGGCTACGTTCCAATTTTATACGTTTTCTAATTAAATATTCTTTCCTAAGTGTGGAATAACACTCTAATAATGTTACAAAAAAAATTCAAAATTAAACATTATGTTAAAAACAATTTTTCCACTTAAAAATTAAATAGAATCGCCTACAATACAGACATCTAATACCCTTCATTAATAAATACAATCTAAATTTCATATGCAAGAGATGTATTAGGATGACAGTAAGCAAGCATATACCATTCAATCATTAATATTTATCAAACATTATATAACCAATAAATCCACGGTTACTGTGAGTTAGTGTTTCCAGGTATGTCTACGTTATTATCGTTTTTATGATTTAATCAAGCTTATTGATCACTATTTACAAGAAAGATTGTAATAAATCCTGACAATTGAAAAACTTGTTTTTGTTTAGTTTTATAATAAAATTTTATATTTGTATTAAAAGGGAGAATTTAAATCTTTAATTACGAACTCCATAGCATAATACATTTAAATCTGTAACATTTTCATATAAAACAATAAACATATTATTATAAATATAGCGGCCATTCAACAATGCCTCCAGAATTCGGCAGAAAATGGGGAACGGAGTGTCTTAACACTAAGTTCCCTCTGCCTACCCTGCTGTGTGCGGAATACAGCGTGAAGCTGATAAATATTTTTTTTTTGAATGAGAAGTGGTATTTCTGTATAGATACTATTTCTAAACATCTGGTTTACAAAATTGAGCTCGTCCATACTCATTGAAGGATCATCCTTAATTTTTATATTAATTTGTGATTTATTTTCCTGAACTATATATTAATAACTTATTCGTAAAATTAAGCACTTACACAATACTAAATGATGATATTTATGTCCTCGTATTTTTTGAATGGTTGGCTTGGCAGTAACATATTTGTGCCTCTGAGCCACGACGGCGTCGACTAATAAAACTAATCTTTATTTATCATATATTTATCATGAGCACTACAATTATAAAATCGATATACACAATATCGATTTTACTACATACAATATATTAAATTTACAATTCATTAAGCAATATCGATTTGAATGCGTTCAATAAAATGTATAACAAGGCCGCGGTCCCGGATCGAAGACTACCAGTGAGTGGTTGACCCCTGAACTATATATATAGTGTTGTACTCTTATCTATTGTTGTAAACCCTGAAGAATGTCAAAGCGACACGCCTACCGCTTTTGAAGCTAAGCGGTCATAGAATGCTGATAATAGGTTTTTTTTTATACGCAATAGTGTTGTGTAAGATTTTTTGGTATTATTGCAATGAATGACTCAGTGGTTGTGTATACGAAATATAAAAGAAATTTTCTGTAGCTTCATGCTGTATCTTTAGAGGGAACCTAGTGTTAAGACACTGCGTTCCCCATATTTTACTGAATTCTGGAGACATTGAGTGTTGAGTGGCGGAACTCTTCGCCGCGTTTGGTCTCAACATCAGAGCGACTAAACGATAATATTAAAAGTCCAGTTCCCATTAGAACCCACAACCTGTCTCGTTTCCAGTTACAGTCAAGTCTTCACGTTTTATAAAGAAGATGCGTCAAGATAATAAATGTAAATATTGAATTGGCAATGAATTAACATAAAGAATAGAATATATCTATTTATATTCATTCAAAAAAATTAAACATTACGAACTTAGCTTCTAAGTTGTGTGTAATAAATTCTGATAAATCCTAATGCATTCAAGTCTGATCCATCCATCTATAGGATTTGAACCCATAATATTTATACAAACAAATCGCAATACATCTCAAACAGAATATTATAACAAAAACATCTTTCCAGGTGGTGTTAGTGCGCGGTCACTACGTATCATACCTGCCACTCTGCAGCCGCAACGAGCCGGTGTTCCTCGCCGCGTGCACGCCGCTGGCCATGCCCGAGACGCGAGAGTGCGTGGTGCACGGTGCCACCAACGTGTTCACCACCGTCCACGCTATGGACATGAAGATATTACATATTGATTCCAAGTAAGTTAATACTTAAAAGAAGTCAGTCGTGACGCAGGGGACAAGACTGTAAAAGCGACTGGTTGTGGGTTCGATTTCCACTCGAGGTGGTAGAGTCGAGACGCCTTGACACCCAATGCTTCCAGAATTCGGCAGATAATGGGAAGCAGAGTGTCTTAACACTAGGCTTCTTCTGCTTACCATGCTACATACCGAATACACCGTGGACCTGAAAAAAAAAACAAAATAACGTAGTGATTCATCATTGACCTTTCCATTGTAATACTTCTCAAGTGATGCAATCCAATCCTTTAGTTTATTTCATATTTAGAAAAGTTCTATATTTTAGTTTTATTTTTTTTTGTTTGGGATATAATTTTAATCTAACATGTATAGCAGTAATTTATCTCAAACTTTGTCAACACCATTTTTTAAACATTTTTAAAGTGTTAATCCACACTTAGGAAAGAAAAATACTTATTTAGAAAACGTATAAAAATTTGAACGTACGCCTGCAGAAGGCGCGGGTTCGAGTCCCGCTACGTCAAAACTTTTATACGTTATAAGTTCTTTGATTTTCACGAAAATTACACATTTTAAATAAAACTATTTTAACCGGATTAATCGCGTATATTTTGTATGTTTATACATTTTTGGAAACCCGACGTTTCGAACACTTTGCAGTAGTCCGTGGTCACGGGTAGGCTTTTATACGTTTTCTAAATAAGTATCTGTCAACACCGCTATAGTATCACTTTCCGTATACTAATACAAAAATTGCATATATCTCATTAATTCATATTCTCTATAATAAAAATGCTAATTATAAAACACTCAAGAAATGTTTAAAAGAAGAATGTCCACTACACTTTTTTATGAGATAATCAAGAGATAAATAAATAAATGATTTCAAAGTGTAAACTGGGATGTAACCAAAATAAATACAAGACGAAAGAAGTACTTACGATAAGTGTTTACTGACATTGACACTAGCGTGGAGCAACTCTTACAAATATTCTCAATAGATATTATTTAATAAATAAGCTATAAATTTTAATCAGTTGTGGCGCAGGGGCACAAAGTGTGACTGTAAAATCGGCTGGTTGTGGGTTCGATCCCCACTCGAGGATATGAAATATTTATTTACATTTACATTTCCATTTCTTCGCTCTCGTGTCGAGGCAAAGCGCGGCATTGAGTTCCACCACTCAACACGCAATGCCTCCAGAACTCGGCGGAAAGTGAAAAACGGAGTGTCTTAACACTAGATTCCTTCTGCTTACCCTGCTATGTTTGGGATATAGCGTGAAGCTGATTTATTTATTTTATTTTTTTATATATTTTAATGAAGAATATAAAAAAACTATAATATTATTCCTATAATAGTATATACATATATTTATAATAATAATAACACAAATAAAAATCTTATATAACTAAAGTCGAGGCCAACAGCTAATCTTCGAATGGAGCTGATTGTTCTGAGATGTAAATATACTCGAAGCTATGTCTTACATGGAACAATATATTACAACTACTTAATAGGAAGACCTCGTTGGGCATTGTAGCAGATTGATTCAAACGCACAAAGCCCCAAGGGCAATAAAGAACAAAGAATGAAACAAATATAATAATATTGAAATCAAAATGGGATCAGTTTCACGGTGTATGCTCTACCTTCCCGCAAACAGTAGGGTAGCGAGAGGGAACCTAGTGTTAAGGTATTCCGTTCCACACACTTGCTGCCGAATTTTTCGAGACAGTTCTTGTTGAGAGGCGGATTTCAACGCCAGGTTTTTGCCTTGGTGCCAGAACGAAAAAATGAAAATATTAATAAATAAAAATTAACTGCTCCGAGTGGCGATCGAACCCACAACCGTCGCGTTACAGTCACAACCTTGCGCCACGACGGAAAATATGATAATATACATCAAAACAAACGGCTTTCCTCGCTTCCTCACTAACACTAGTTCAAGGTGACAGTCTAGAAGAGAACAATAAACTTAGTCTTATTACCGATGCGTAACTGTCACATCCAGCTACTGTGCGTCAAAAGATGTATGACAACGTCTCTATTGAGCGTTTCATATTCATACACGTCAGCGCCTACAATGGCACGAGAGAATAAGAGGAGCTGAAGTATGCAAGAGAGGACAGCGGACGGATGAGTGGCCTGCGCGGGCGCAGCGGTCTCGACACATGTATGTCAATACTGAATGTTATTATCAGATCACAATGCTACGGGCGTAAAGTATTTTACAATGTATGTATGTATGTATGTATGTATGTATGTATGTATGTACATAACATTATATCTGCACAACTAAATGTATGGGAGCATATGTGATATGTCTCTTTCATGGGAATTCCGGTGTTTTTTGTTTTTAGTATATGAAATTGTTTCAAAGCATCTTCTTTTTTATATATCAATGGTAGTGCGTGTTGATTGATTTTTATATGATTATTATAGGAAGTATAACTCATCAACAGCTAATTTCTTAATTGAAGAAAAAATATGTTTTAAACGTTAAATATTACTGCAAATTCCTATTTTCTAGAAAACAGGAAACATATTCGTACTAAGAAATCTATAAATACAAGCATATATTCATAAAATGGTAAATTAAATTCCAAGTGAAACGTGTTAAGATTAGAAATTCATTCTCTGGCAAAATGTCTTGGTATTATCAAGCTTGTTTTGAAGGCGTGTTCATCACCTGCTCGGAAGAAATTTTGCATACAATGACAAACTTACAAGCTCCTGTGGCTCCTACTATAGGCTGAATACACACATAAAATACATTATCATTTTTTTTTCTCGAATCGCTTTTTCCATTTATTTCAATTTTAAATTGTATCATATTTTGATATAAACATTAAAAGTTATAATTACAACACAAATTATTCAGTAAAATATTACTGGAATATTATTTTTGTTATTACTTTGTCAGCTTCACGCTGTATCCCGCACACAGCAGGGTAGGCAGAGGGAACATAGTGTAAGACACTTCGTTCCCCACTTTCTGCCGAATTCTGGAGGCATTGCGTGTTAAGTGGCAGAACTCAACGCCGCGCTTTGCCTCGGCTTAAACCCTTAAACGGCTTCCAAATGGCGCCGGTTCGAATCTCGCTACTTTAAAATTTTGATACATTTCTAAACAGTATATATTCTACCCAATATCAAACCTACTTCCACTTACAGCTTCCCATATCAACCCTACAAGCAATAAGGGAGAGGTGGCATGAAAGAGCCAGTTTACTAAACGAAGCAAAAAAATATACTTTTAATTAAAGAAAATAAGTTTTTTTTCTCTCAAATTATTATTCATTTATTAAACTAGATAATTTCATACGAAA
>DWQW01005234.1:0-18158 GCA_018249695.1 Heliconius erato demophoon
GTACCTTATAAGGAAAAAAGGAACTCTTTTAAGATCACTTTGTTGTCCGTCTGTCTTTATGTCTGTCAAAAACCTTTATCTCAGGAATGCTTATGCTGCTTATGGAGATATCGAGTTGAAATTCAAACCACATACTCAGATCTACAACCCCGTGATTTCTAATTCATTCACTATTTGAAAAAAACGAATTTCTAAATTTGCTTTAAAAAAAGATATCGTTTATATAGCAAAAAATGCGTATTTTGGCGCTGTAAAAGGAATCAAATCATCAATCAAATTAATAGGGTATTTCCAGTTGACCTAGAATTATGAAATTTGGCATCTTGTTCAGGAAAACAATTGTAAACTATACATACGAGTATGTTGCATATCCTAAAAAATGATAAGCCTTAAAAGGGAGGCAAAATTTGTTATTAAAGCCGGTTGTTCAAATGAGGTATAAGATGAAAGTGCTCTGGCTAAGCTTAGCTTGAATTTCAGAAAAAGCTGGAGATCTCCAATTTTTGTACGGAACCCCCGGTGGGATAGCCCGTCTCGCACTTCTCTGGTTTTTTTAATACTTAAATTTAAAGAAAATCGTGACTTCAAAATTCAACACTTTTAAAAATACTGAATACTGAAAACTGTAGGGTGTTGTGGTACAGCGTCATCTACAACCGTCGCGTTTAGAGCCGAACGATGTGCCACTGTGCCGCTTTACAAGTAACTCAAAAACTTACTCAAGGTTTAAAACGGTTTTCTGGGAACTATTATCTACTATGACATTAAGAGTTATTTATCTCGTTCTGAAAAACACCGAAGCTCATGTCTCCTAGTCCTATGTACCCTTCAAAATATGTATCTAATGAAAGTGAAAGTAAAAGTAGAAAAAAATAACATGAAATAAAATAAAAAACATGTTTTATACGACAGTTATGTATGTTTTATTACATTATCATTATATTGCTGGGCTGAGTGTACTTTTACAACTTTTTTTTTTATTTTATTATTTTCCAAGCGCGAGCATCGTCACTTAAGCTCGCATCCCACAGTGACATGTGTTGTCGATTTATTATTTAATTATGTAAAGAAGCATTTATGTCTTTTGAAATCTTCTCACACCTCCTAACTTTCCTTTTTTGTATTCAACGGCAATACCGTATGTGTGTGTTTTTTTTATTTTATCCCACATAACAAGGTAAGTTGTCTAAATTTAATGTCAAGACATTCCGTTGTTTTCAACTCGAAATCAAGATATTGCGTGGTGATTTTGTAAACACGAAAAAAAGAGTTACATTTACAATATTAAAACTAAACTAAACTAGCTTCACGCTTTATCCCTAGCGGGGTAGTCAGTGAACGGAGAGCCAAACGCTACGGTCTCTGCATTATCTACTCTTTCGTCTCGTCCACTGTCATCAACCTCTTCGTACATGCCCTCCGGGGGTCCTGCTTTTTCCGTGACCTTCCTCCAGTATCTTTGATACTGTTTTTTCGAAGGTCAACCGAGGTCTCTCCCTATTTCTCTTACCACTCACTTTTCCATCATAAATCTTTTTTGCCTTTCTTTCATCACTCATTCGTTCGACGTGCCCAAACCTGGTGAGCACGTTCTTCTTTATTCTCATCCTCCGTACCGTGACATACTCGCTAGTACCTGCCATTTTGTGTACCTCTGCATTGCGGATTCGATCAGCAAAGCTGACTCCGCATATCCTACGAAGAGATCGCATCTCCACAGCATTCATCTTTCTTCACTAAAACTGCATTGTTTACGGCCAAACGCGCAGCTGTGCTGACGTTTGCATCAATGCAGCTAAGGCTCCGCAGTAATACGCTTTTCCACATTCATCTCGTATCTTCCATCTCTACTGAACATACTTCCTAAGTACACCACTTCATTCACTTGTTCTAATTTCTTACCATTTGCACTGATTTTGCATTCCGTCCTTTCTTCATCTCTTTCAAAAATTCACAATATGTTTCCTATTAAATTAAGTGTTTTTAAAGTAACATCATATTTGATACTTATTTAGTATCAAAATTTTTATACGTTTTCTAAATCAATATTTTTTTCCTAAGTGCGGAATAACACTTTGAAATTAAATGAAATGAAAATGAAAATGAAATGAAATGAAAATGAAATGAAATGAAATGAAATGAAATGAAAATTTATTGTCACAAAAAATATATAAGTACAGAAACCAGATACAAAAACTTAAGTCTGTTTGTCGTAGCAATCAGTAATGTAATTTTACTCTGGTTTTATTGAAACTCTGGTACCCATTGTAAGATTTAACTTGTGTTATGGGTACCAGTGCTCTTACACTTTATAATGTTGAAAATATAATATTAGATTTTAAATGTTTGTTGCTAATATATTTATTTATTAAAGAATTAAATAATTAATTCAAAATTAGTAGATAAGCCACATATTTAAGAATATCGAATGGCGATGATATAAGTTGTAACATAAATTTTAGAATAATCTCGTAATCGACACGGTTCAAGGAAAACAACATAAATTTTTGATTTGGTGTTGCCACATTTAATCACAAATAGATTAACTGATGTCTACATAAATAAAATCTATCTATAGTTTATGGGACTTTAAAATGTTGTAGCATCACATTATTTATTTTGCGAATTTTACTATACGGAATAAATTGAATATAAATAGGTATTTAAATTATTATTAGGTAATTTTTTTTCACGCTTTATCCCGCATATCAGTGTGTGTAGATAAAACTTAGTGTCAAAACACCTCGTTCTCCACTTTCTGTCCGTAATCGAGACATTAGGTGTCGCAGTGGTGGATAAACATACATTTTTTGCCAATGTTTCATTTAAATAAAAAATATTTTAATTTCTTACGTAATTTGTTTGGGCGTATTTTGAAGTAAATTAAAACATCAGACGTCGTCATACCGTCGCAAAAGCCGTCATATCACCTAAAATATTTTTATAGCACTGAATAATAATTTAAAAAAAATCATAATTTATGGAGGAATCAATTTTTTTTATATTTATTATTTAAACACTTGAAAGAAAAAAAGCCTCGATGGAAAAATAATCGTAATAAAATAATAAATATGTTTCAAAAAGATACACCATTGTAAAGTTAATCTTTTATATTTTTCTTTAAATATTTTCTTTCGCTTTTTTTTCTTTCTTTTAAAAAAAATACTTTAAGAGTTCTTACATAGAATCGAAGATAGAGAACACCGAGACTTACTCTAGACATTTCGGTCTTCACTTTTCGCCCAATTTCGAGATAGTGTATTAAGTGGCGAAGCTTATCGATTTACGACCAAATATAAGTTAATTTAAAAAATAAAAACCAAGATTTATATATGCTCCATATTAATGGGTATTATTGATTTAATAGTTCATAAGTGTCGTTGTTGATTAGAAGTTAAGATATAAACGATTGAATAAATTTCATATATTGTCGTAATCGGGCTATATTATTAAAAAGTTATTCAAAGTAAATATTAATATTTGAATAATAATTTTTACTGACCGGATCTAGAACGAGGTAGTGTTTTAATATATCTACTATAAGATGAAATCTATTTTCATTTTAAATACTAGGCGGGTTAAATGGCCGATATTTGACATGATTATACCAAGTAGGTAATATATATATTTTAAAATATAGGTACTATACGGTAATAGGTATTTACTATTAAGCCAATAATACCCATTAATAGAGGCCAGTTGCGGCGCAGCGGCACGAACTGTGATTGTAAACGCGACTGGTAGTGGGTTCGATCCCTTCTCGAAGAGATGAAATATTTACTTAAATTTATATTTCCATTGTTGAGTTCTGCCACTCAACACGCAATGTCTCCAGAATTCGGCAGAAAGTGGGGAACAGAGTGTTTTAACATTAGGTTCCCTCTGCCTACCCTGCAGTGTGCGGGATACAGCGTAAAGCTGATTTTTTTTTTTAATTTTTTAAAATACAGGTATAAGAAAAACGTAAAAATTAAGTGTCTGCAAAAAGTTTTTTTTTTACAGAAAGTCTAAATGTGTATTTAATAACCGTAAATCGCATTCGAAACTCAAAACCAGAATGCCCAAAATTATGGATACGACATATGAATGAGCCAACGAAGTAATATTTCTTCTCCAATTTTAAGTTATCTTCACCAGCCGTAATAAGCGTTTAAAATTTAATGGAGTATAAAAAAGAATTTAAACTTTAATAAGCTATAAATCAATCGTAATAAGCCGGGTCCGCACTACATTATGCTGTTCATCAAACATGACATGATAAAAAAGCTTACTTATTGACGTTATCATAATTTAGTTAAATTTGACCTACTGATGCTTTACATGATTAATATCGCAAATTGGATTTTTTTTTCGAATGGACTTTATTGCTGTTGACCGGGACTGGTCTTGACAGTGTCACCGGGCGGGGCAGCGAGAGTAGCTCGCCCCTGAAGAAAAAGTACAAGCTTTGATGGACACTCGTCAACAAAATTGATTTGTTTCCACGAATTTTATAAGAGAACTTTACGCTCAATAGAGTTACTGACGGTAGCTGTGTCATACAACAGTAAAATGAAAATATTTCATTTCTTCAAATGAGGAATTTAGATCAAACCCACAACCATCGCGCTTACAGTCAGACTATGTCATACTGCTTAACAAGGACCTTAACGGAAAGTCTAAAAATATTTTATTATCCATCTATTTCTTTTTTCTACATAAACTAAACTGTTGTATAGTAAAATCTTCCTTAATTAATATTCACCACTTTTTTAAAGTTATACACTTCATAGATTACTACGTATGTAGTAATACAGCAAAGATTAACATTCCAATTGTATAATTGGAATGTTAAGCTTTGCTGTAGCTCCGTCCTCTAAGTGCTCTCAGGTGGTTTGGACACTGTTAAGAGAATGAGTGAAGAATAAATGTCGAAAAAGATTTATGAAACTAGAGTGACTTGTAAGGAGGCAAAGTGAGATCTCAACAAATTGTGGAGAAAAGTCACGAGAAAAGGCGAGAGGTCCCTCTTCCTGAAGGCATATATGAAGTGTTTGATGAAAGTGGACGACGAGGCTGACGAGGCTGAAACGGTAGGTTCATTTTGACTACTCCTCTAGAGATAAAGCATGAAGCTAAAAAAATATCTCTTCTGTAAATATTTCAGTATTTTTCTTAGCTTCTCGCTGTATTCCGCATGCTGTAGGGTAAGCAGAGGGCGCCTAGTGTTGAGATACTCCGCTCCCCACTTTACGCCGAATTCTGAAGATATTGCGGTGTGAGTGGCAAAATTCATATTGCGTTTTGCTTCGACACCAGAGCGAAGAAATTGAAAATATCAAATATTTAATTTCCTCCACTGAGGTTCCCCACAATCTATCACGTTTACAGTCACATACTTGTGCCCATGCACCACAGGTGAAGTATTTAGTATAGGCCTACATATATATATACAATGTAAATACATAAAAAAAATCAGTTTCACGCTGTACCTATCTCGCTGCTGTGTAGCAGGGTATACAGACCTAGTGCTAAGACACTCCGTTCCCCCCTTTCTGCGGAATTGTGGAGGCATTGCGTGTTGAGTGGCAGAACTCAACGCCGCGCTTTGCCACGACATCAGAGCGAAGAAATGGAAATATAAATTTAAGTAAATATTTCATCTCCTCGAGTGGGGATCGAACCCACAACCAGTCGGTCTACAGTCACACTTTGTGCCGCTGCGCCACGACTGGCCTCACATACATACTTATAAATATAATATAAATTATCTTGTAGGTCTCTATTCTCGCTAATCGTTCACACGGTAAGTGGCGATGTGGTGTAAAAAATATAATATACAATAGAATCTATTGATATAAAAAATAATAATGTATCGATTGTCGACCGTCAGTAAAAACAGTATCATGGATGATAGTGAGTGTGGAACTAGTTTGCGGCAGCGTGGCGCCCGCGCTTAATTGATGGTCATTCTTCTTTGATGAAAGCGATAGCAGAAAAATATTTTGAAACTTTCTTTTTTAAATTAAATAAATAAATCAGCTTCACGCTGTATCACGCATACAGCAGGGTAGGCAGAGGGAACCTAGCGTAAAACACTCTGTTCCCCACTTTCTGCCGAATTCTGGAGGCATTGCGTGTTGAGTGGCAGAACTGTTAGAACAGAACAACGCCGCGCTTAGCCTCGACACCAGAACGAAGAAATGGAAATATAAATTTAAGTAAATATTTCATCTCCTCGAGTGGGGATCGAATCCACAACCAGTCGGTTTTACAGTCTCACTTCGTGCCGCTGCGCCGCATCTGGCCTCTATTCTGGTTTTTTTAAATTGTAGTATGTAATTATATTCAGTAAATATTACTGTATGGTGCCTATTTAATTAAAGTTCATTTTTAATCTGCTATGGAACTTTATTACTTTTAATCTGTTACAAGATGTGTGATAAAAGGAAATATATTTTTTGTAAAGAAAAAAAACTTTTTTGTTTATATTTAAAAAAAGTTACTTATACCACTATAAACATTTAAAAGTATTACAAAATGGACTTTCCTTGTATGTAAGGATAAAAAACATGAGTATTAAAAAAAACTTATTAAAAGAACTTTTGTTAGCCGCATGAAATACGAAACAAAAAACTATAAGTATTTTAAATCAAGCTACTGTTATACATATATTGATTTATAATACATAATTTCATGTATAAAATATTGCGGCACGTGTCAAAATATTGCTTATTTCCTCTTAAGGTTTTTGTTTCTTTTTTCCTTAATCTTATAATATGATATATAGTATGGAAATGTCAGATTCTTATTGGAAAAAAATATAATTTCCCAATATTAATCTATTTTGATTTGTTTCTTTAAAAAGAAAAGCCTAACATAATTTTTCAATTATTTTCCAAAGTAAAAATATGAAAACAAAATTATAAACACTTTTTTTACTGTTTATATTTAAGAAATAAATACAGCTACACTACATATATTTAAACCAATTTTTTTTTTCTTTGATATGGTCATAAACCAAAAAGTACCGATAGCAAAGACATCACATCAACAGCTATCTAAAAACGGAAAAAACGTAACAACACAAACATTCGATAAAAAAAAAATCTAATAGGACTATTGTTTTAAAATTATATTTAAAAAAAAACTTGTTATCAATTTTTAATGTTATCCCTACACAGTTATCTGTCAAAATTCGCTCCGGCCGGAAACTCGGCCGTGGGAACGGGAGACGATCGGTTTTCTCAATAAAATCGCGAACTGCTGTATTAAATAGATAGTTAGTTATAATACTTTTTATATTTATAGTTTCACGAATCGTTAAATGTTCCGTTGTTTTAGACTCGTTTCCGTTTTATTGAGCTATACGTGTTTGTCTTCGAGATTTTTTTTTATTTTTTGCTTTAAGTTAATGTCTTTATTTGGTTAAAAGTTAAATTATGTCTCAATACTTTTAGCTTTAAGCGGGGTGGTTGTGAGTTCGGTCCTCATTTGAGGAAATGTTTCCAAAGAAAATGGTTGCAAAGTTTTAACCATTGGGCAAAAAGTGTCTATGCGGATGCAAACTCTTCTATGTGGATGTTACAGGGCAAGGAAATGAAAATATTAAATTTGTCATTCCCCCGAGTGGGAATCGAACCCACGACTATCGTGTTTCGTGTGCGGCACGGCACGGCATTATATTACCTAAAATTACACGTGTTAACAGATTTAAAATTATTTTTATAATTAATAAAGCTTTTAAGGAACTGGTTACTAAATAAGTACGTCGTATATTTTTTTTAAACCTGTCCCTTTAGAAGATTTATTGAGTATTTTATGTTGGTTAATATAAACGGACTGATAAGATCGTTATAATGTGTATACTTCTTGAAAACATTAAATTAGAACACAATATATCCGAATTGGTTGAAAATAAATATTTAAAAACATGAACCCATTATTAATTAAAGGTAAACTAAGTTTAAATTTTTAATTGTTTTTTTTCTTCAGCTTCAAGATGTATCCTGCATAGCAGAGCGTGTAGAGGGAACCTAGTGTTAAGTTTGTACGTTTACCACTTTCCGCCAAATTTACGAAGCATAGCGTGTTGAATGGCGAAACTCAACGCCGAGCTTTGCCCTGGTACCAGAGCAAAGAAATGAAAATATAAATTAATAATACTTTCCTCGAGTCAGAATTGAACCCAAAGCCGTCGCGTTTACAGTCACACGCTTGTGCCACTGTACCACAACGGCCTCTAAAATTATTTCAAATAAATTATAGTGACAACAACATTTTGTTTTGTCATGGTCAAACATAGTTTCGACGAATTATAAAAAAATCAAGCGTATTCATTAGGCAATAAAACAACGCCTACACTTTATGAAAATAAAATAAAATAATAATTTTTAATATTAAAGAGATATCTTAGAATAGCAGGTAATGTATATATAATTTGTGTAAATTTATTGTAATTGGACGTGAACAAAAATCGAATAAAATAAGTAATTAAAAAAATCAGCTTCACGCTCTATCCCGCACACAGCAGGGTAGGAAGAGGAAACGGCGTGCTAAGACAAGCATCAAGTGGGCAATCCGTTGCCCATTTTATGCCGAATTCTGGCAGCATTGTGTGTTGAGTGGCGGAACTCAACACCGCGGTTTGCCTCGACACCAGAGCGCAGAAATGGAAGTATAAATTTAAGTAAATATTTCATCTCCTCGAGCGGGGATCGAACCCACACCCAGTCGATATCACAATCACACTTTGTGCCCCTGCGCCGCGACTGGACTCGTATAAATAATTAACATGTCATAAATCCTAATTTTAACATGTCCTAGAATCTCTACAAAGTGATATATACTATTCTAGTTTGTGATGTTGCATATTCAATTTCATCATTAAGTTCTTGACCTTGACTTCTGCTTGACCTTGAGATGGCAGCACTGCTGGCTGATAAGCCAGGGGATATCCAGCTCCTTTAGTTCGGGAACATTCATGGTGACATATGGACAGAGTACCTACGTCTTTATTCAAATAGATATTTAGGTAACAAAGTAAAACCAATAATTTATCGGTTCATTTTTATTTTATTTCGTTTTGGCAACAACGCAATGAGCGGCGTTGAGTTCCGCCACTTGACACACTGTATGTCAAAGTGAAGAGTGGAGAAAGAAAAAAAAAAGTAATGTAATTAATTATTCATTAATACAGGTAACTAAATTTTAAATTATATTAGAAAGGAGGTTATTATAGGCTGTTCATGTAACTATCACTATAATTTTCTGATGTTCGGCTTTTTAAAAGATCACACTTAGAATAATGAAGATTTATTTATATTTGATGTGAGAACAGGTATTAACCAGCTTCACGGTTCCGTATATAGTAGGGAAGGCAGAGGGAACCCAGATTTAAGACACTCCGTTCCCCAGTTAGGTTAACGTTTGATGTTTTCCAAGAGGGTAGTTAGAGTTATGCCTAATCTTATTATTTCCTCAATAATAGGCCTAACTCTAGCTACCCCCACGGAGATCTAAGATCTCTCTTGCAAGATTTAACTTGTATACTCAAAAAATATTTTTTTCTTAATAATAATACAATTATTATGCATATAATCGAATATATTTTTTAATGACTTAATATTTTTTCTTAGAACACAAATTATAGTCTAATTATGACTAATTTATGAATATTCACAATGTTAAGAAACATTGTTAATAATGATTAAAACAATTGAGAAATTCTTTATCTTCATCTTCAACGAATTCATTTTGTTTACTGGTAGGTTTTTCCACCACAAATACGGTAGCTACATTAAAAATAGTAGAGTAGAATTTCTCATTGAATTTTTTATTAAAAATTATTTACGTAGAGTACAGCAATTAAAAATGCATGTTTTCTAATGAAAATACATTTTTATATTTTAAAATAATATTTTTTTATCAGCTTCACGCTGTATCCCGCACACAGCAGGGTAGGCAGAGGGAATCTAGTTTTAAGACACTCCGTTCCCACTTTCTGCCGAATTCTGAAGGCATTGCGTGTTGAGTGGCAGAACTCAACGCCGTGCTTTGCCTCGACACCAGAGCGAAGAAATGGAAATATAAATTCAAGTAAATATTTTCATCTCCTCGGGCGGGGATCGAACCCACAACCAGTCGGTTTTACAGTCACACTTTATGCCCCTGCGCCACGACTGGCCTCAAAATAATAAATGATTTTATTATTATTTGGCAGAGTATAATATTATAAGCTAAACCAGTATTAGATTATAATAAAATATTGTGCAAGAATTAAAAGCGTATAAACAAAGTGTTAGTCGTATAAATTAAATGTTAGTGTATAGACACTTCCGTTTCCTACTTCCCCCCAATTTCTATACACATTGAGTGTCGAGTGGAGGAACTCAACGCCGCGCTTCGCCTCGCTACCACAGTAGCTAGGATATGAAATATTTAATATTTTCATTTCCTCGAGTGAGAATTGAGTCCACAACCTGTCGTATACAGTAGCACGCTTATGCCCCTGCGCCACGACTGGTCTCTTAAAACCTTTTAAAATTTAAAATAAATTTATATTCAGATAAGTCCATATATGCTACAAATTAAGCTCGGACATTACACAGTCAGTATACAGCTATTCCTTTGTATTTTACCATACATAGCTAAATATTTCATGTTTTATCTTAACATATTTGGGATACCTAACCGTCTCTAAGTAGCTTTGAGTCCGCTCTAAAGTACCTAACGAATTGGTTGGTATAACCTTACCGAATTGAAAATAGCCTGTTGTTTATGAATTTATTGAAACACAGAACACTTCTCGATTCGGCCGCGTAACCGAGTAGGCAGTGGGGGGCGGACATGCAAATGGCAGGACTATACTTGGCAGTTCGCGACCGTGGGAAAACTATCGCCTGTGGCGAGTGATACGCAGGGATGGACTTGGTTCTTAAAGTTTTTTAGTATTTATTGTTAATTTTTTATCTATATTTATAATCGTGAAGATTTAAGCGCCATTTGTAAAATAATGTGTAGGTTTTGTTATTTCAATGTAAAATTATAATTATTATTTGATTTCAAAATTATAATTTGATTTCATATTTACACCATCTCAAATTATTTATATGATGTTTGGTAAATTACATTTCTATTTATTTTCAGTGTGATTTGTAAAACCAGATGAATTGCATATAAAGTTTGTCGCTAATAAATGAAATAATATGTTTTTAAGCTAATTGCCAAGTTATGTTGCAGTATAAACAAAGTAAAACACCGACATAGGTACTATTCAACTATTATTACTAATTTCTCTTCAACTATTGTTTATCATTAAAATATATTATAGACTATAAACTTTTCATCCAATTCAGTTCACAATATATAATCTTATTTCAAATCATTAAACCATTATTATTCAATGTAATTATTAATTATAGCATAATATCAAAACGTATCCCACAGTCCGTCCCCAGCAGCTCGTGCAACCGCGGGCGCGTGACGACGGCGGCGCGCGCCTCGGTCACGACGCCGACGCTGAGCTCTGACGCGCTTTACGCAACCGATACCGCGACTTTTACATACCTAGGTATGCTTGTATGGGTATATAGATACTAGAATAATTATTTAGAAAACGTATAAAAATTTGAACGTAGCGGGACTTGAACCCGCACCCTGGAAACCGATCATGCGCTCTGACTACTACTGACTACTCTACTCTACTCTGACTGACTACTTTTGAGAACGTATGGCTTAGTGGTAAGAGCGCCTGATCGGTTTCCAGGAGGCGCGGGTTCGAATCCCGCTACGTTCAATTTTTTATACGTTTTCCAAAAAAGGAATTTTATTTCCTAAGTGTGGAATATCACTTTAAAAAATTAAAAATATATAGATACTAATTTATCTTTGTTATGAGTAATTTGGATATCACTTTTTTTAATCTTCACGCTTTATTTCGCGTATAGCAGAATAGGCAGATGGAGTGTAGTGTAAGACACTTTGCTCTCCACTTTCCGCCAAATTCGAGACATTCGAGAGAAAATAAAATGTTAATAAATAACATTTTATTCCCCGAGTGGGCATCGAACCTGTGTGTTACAGTTATACGCTTGTCCACAGCGCACATGCTGCGCCTTAATATTATATATTAATTAAGATATTGTATATCTTAATAAGTGTATATAAAAAAAACAGGATTGACGAATAGCATCTGTATTTGCGATGATTCGATCTCGAATAATTCTGGATTTTCTTTATTCTTGACTATTTTTTTCTCTCTCTCTTACACTCTAGCAAAACAAAGCGCAGCGTTGAGTTCTGCATATAGAACCTATTTTAGAGACACTAGGCTCTCAATTTCTCAAAACTAAATTTAAATGTGTTCTAAATGAATGTACTTATATATTTATACGTTTACTTTGATATTTAATTAAAACTATTGAACAACAAACAGTATTTTCTGGTCTTTCTTTTACAAATTTGAGACATGTAATTTTTTTTAAGAATTCAACGGAGCACTCCATTCTCAACATCAAATCTATTTTATGGCGTTTGAAGTAACAACATAACAATACATATAATAAAATGTCAAGTTTCAATTAGTATTATACCAAGCAACATCATTCTTTCACAATTCTCATCCATTAAAATCAAATCAAATCAGCTTCACGTTGTATCCCGCGCACAACAGGGTAAGTAGAGGGAACCTAGTGTTAAGACAGTCCATTGCCAATTTTCCGCCGAGTTTTGGTGGCATTGCGGGTTGAGTGACGGAACTCAACGCCGCGCATTGCCTCGACACCAGAGCGAATAAATGAAAATATAAATGTAAATAAATACGTCATTTCCTTGAGTGGGGATCGAACCCACAACCAATCGATTTTACAGTCACACTTAGTGCCCCTGCGCCACGACTGGCTTCAATACTACATCATACATTATATGAACTAAATGCGCCACTTTTTGCTTTTAAAAGCATTTACGCTGTCTGCCACACTTCACGCCATCAAAATACATTAATAATTACATGCTCCATACAAAAAATATAGTAAAAAAATATGAACGTGACCAACCAGATTCCAAGAAGAGATTGATTAAAATTTATACATGTTTATTTCCTACGGAAGTTTGAGAGCGTCATGTAGTCCGCTTCTGATTGGCAAAAAATTTGAATATTATGACATCTTTTTAAATAATAATGCTATATTGAAAAAGAAAAATATCGTGTTCGAATGCTTTTTTATTTCAAAAAGAAAGATATCAAATATCTTCTTTAGAATATATGGCAAGTTAGGCAGAGGAAACGTAGTGTTAAGTCACTCCATCCCATATTTACCACTTATGTTTTGAAGATATTCCATGTTAAGAGGCGAAACTCAACATTTAATTCCTCCGAGTGGGAATCGAACTCACACACATATTTCACTTCTTAAAGTCGCCGCAAATAACGCTACGAGCGAGGTATAGTTATTTATAATATTTTTTTTGTAATATTTGCCAATTTTGCAGAAATTTAAATATTTTCCTATGAAATAAATAAAAATAAAAAATCTTAAGTTTAGCAGAAATCATAACAACAAGACCGATTCTTTAATTGTTACGAGTGGAAAGTAAACCAGTTACGATCACAGGCTGCTATTAAAATGAATGCCCTAAAATCAGTGCACCTGAATATGCACTTTATCTACACTAATATAATAAAGTGGAAGAGTTTGTTTGTTTGTTTGTTTGTTTGTTTAAACGCTAAAATCTCTGGATCTACTGGTCCGATTTATTTATTTTTGGTTTTGTATGAATACTACGTTCTTCAGGAGTGCTATAGGCTTTATACCATAATGGTTTAAGTCTTAGTTAGCCTTAAATAACGTAATAATATTAATAATGAACGCCATCAAATTGCTTTAGGCGCATGCGCTGCAAAAATAGTAAAATATATGTCAGTATATTGTATGGAAGAAATATTCTATTTTATTAGTTTAAAAAAAAGTCCGGGATACTGTATATCTATCTCTTATAAATAAGTCACAATAAGGCATTTCGTGACAAAAAATAATTGAAAATTACAAGGTATTATTACAACGTTTTTTATTTTATAAAGATATTGAAAAAAAATACGAGCAAAAGTTATTTCATCATCAAGGAAATTTTATGAAGATATGCTTTTTGAGGAAATATACATTTAAAATAATTAAAAGTTTCGTTTACGGCCGCAAGCATAAGAGCGGAGGAGAGGATGCGAGTCCTGAGGGGGCGCCCTTGCCGCCGATTTCGTCGTTCGTTCATTTATCTTTTGAAAAACGCGGCATAATAAAGGAATTATAAGTGATATGCAGGCGAAGCCGCGAGTGGGCCGCTACAATAATTAAAATTCTTAATAACGCTATATTCTATTTTTTTTTTCAGTTTCAAACTGTCTCTCCCATGGAGCAGGGTTGTCAAACAGAACCTTGTGTTAAAACACTCCGTTCTCATTCTGCCCGACTTTAAGACATTGTATGTTGAGTGGCGAAACTCAACGTCGAGCTTTTTGTCTCGGTGCTAGAGTGAAGAAATTATAAATAATAATTCATTCCATACACTAGGTTCCCTCTGCCTACTATATTAATAATATACGCCGGCTATATTAATAATAAATTGATTATTATCTATTTTTCAGGTGCTTTGGTACAGTTTGTTTAGTATACAACTGTGTTTAGTGTTAAATTCATCACGACGCTTCCGCAAATATCATAACAATGGACTGACAGAAAGTATCATTACGTATAATAAAGTGGCTCGAATGTTTTTTGGTTACGTAAAAATTGGAAGCCGATTCGAATCAGCTCCAAAGAGAGTACTATGCCTTTTACTTTTTTGTCATTACGTTTTGACACGATCACCATTTTGTTTTGGTTAATATATTGTAAAAAATAAATGTATTATTTAAGCGAGTCTAACGATTCTTTGTGCAATATGATGTGCAAAAAAGGTTTTGTCATTTTTGTAAAATCAATCTTTTTCACGTAAAAATTGCATAGTTTTAGATACAAAAGTAGTTGTTTAGCTAAGATTGTAAGTTCAATCCATAGGGTTGTGTTATATTTATTTTAAAAATACTCAAACGTAAACGATAACACAATTACCTGTATGTAATAAAATATATATTAGAAATCATTTTTGTGTTTTTATACGATAAAATTAATTTATATTCTTTGAGCCTGTCATGGCGCTTTGGCACAGCGCCACAGCGCTATGATTTCTATTTCCACTCGGGACAATGAGTTCTGCAAGATAAAGCATGACATTGTGCTCGGGCACTTCGTCTTGAGTCTTCTAATGTCTAGAAAAGTGGGCAGTGCGTGGGGAACGGGGTGTCTTAACCATAGGTTCCCTCTGCCTATCTTACTATATGTGTAATTTAGCAGGACATGTAAATTAAAAACCTTTTAACAAGAAGCCTTTATTGAAAATTTTACTTCTACTAATATGAAAATATGTTAATATTTTTGCGGTCTCTATTCTCATATCTATGTCATTTACATATAAGAATAAGAATCTCTATTGTCATCTCTATCACATTTGATTCGCCTGAACCTGAAGTTCAGGCAAATCAAAGAGGTCCAAACATGACCTGTTTATATTCTTTAGTTCAGAGGTCCAGCCGAGCCAAGTCAACTTAGTAAGTCCCGTTGTGGCTCCATCTTCAGACACTATCATTTAGCATGAGAGTGAATGCCAAGATAAATCAAATGAGTCACACCTGTCTACCTTTCTTAGTTAAGAAGTCCCTTTGACCATCTTTCGGCTCCATCTCTAGTCTCTATTTCTCTTCTTTTCATGATATATTTTATTTTGCAAATCAACACTTTTTATTTGGTATTCATATTAGGAGGTCTGTATAGAAATTTATAATCTACCATTTTGTTGCGGTGGCTGACTAACACGGCAAGTTAAACAGAAGCTTGTAAAATTAAATCTGTCGTCAGAAATGTCAATTCGAAATAAAAGAATCAATTAAGCAAGTTCAAAAAATATTTAATTATAAGATTATTTCATATAAAAAACAACATCGTGATTTATGTTCTAAAACAATGTTATTTATATTTATTCTATACAAGAAATTGACGACAAAAAATATTGCCGCATTGGCGATTGAAGCAAGGATAATGAAATACTTATGTAAGCAAGAATTTCCCTGATATTAACCTCCTGTTTCTAACGAAACGTAAAAAAAAAGAACATTCGTGTGTATGATTTAGTGATTGTGATTTTTTTTATATAAATTAAAAAAAAAATATTCGAAATTTACAGAGTGATACATATAGTTAAAGTTCGATAATGACCACATAAGTTAGAAAACTGTGTTGTTTATATTAACGTATATTAACGCCCCTCTCCAGAAATAGTACAAAGTTTATGAAACAAGCTTGACGGTTTTTTATGTCGCATAGTAGGCAGAGGGAACCTAGTCCCAAGATGTTCTCCAACGTTTTCCTTTTGATTATGCCAATATTAATAATTTGTGAGATATTCACTTCTAAAATGCTAAAAAATTTAAAAATATTGATAAAAAATGGGAAAATTATAAAAAAAATGAAGTTATAGTATTTTTATCCCAAAATTTAAACGTCCAAAACGGTACATTCATGGTAACGCTATTCATAGACTTTTATTTTGCACACTGTGGAAAGAAACTTGAAGACTTAACTGCCCTGGTACAGTGTAATCAGTTACTGTTTCAAGCATGAGTGGCGCTTTCCCATAAAAAAAAAATATTGTAACCACAGAGTCTATGTAAACTCTTTTTTTTTAAACTGATTATTTTCTTTATGAGTCTAATTTAAAGAATACCGCCTTTTTTGAAAACGTTTAAAAACTCTCTTATCCAGAATATAAAATCTGTCAACTTTAGTTCTTACATTATTATATTTTTAATTTCATGAATGAGTACATCAAATTAAATATATATCATATTTTGCTAAATCAGTCGTTTCTTGAGAGTTTAATAGTACCTACGGACTTTAATTAAAAAAACAAACATTTAGTATATTATTGGCTTAGTTCTTATTTCTGTGTTTAAATTTCTATTAGCCAAACATATTTTTATAAATATATTTTTCTCAAAAATATATTATGGTATGTTTAATGTTGTGGTAGTTATGGTATGTTTAATGTTGTTTTTTTACGTAACGTTTAATTTAAAATTAAACGTTACGTAAAAAAACAACAGAAAAACAATGACCTCTAAACAAAACTTGCATTCACTTAATTTTTTTACAATCGATTAAACATAGCATCCATAGATTACAACATTTCTTTTTTATTAATCTCCAAAAGAGTTATAAAGCGTTACAATTAAAGATGTCGGGTCTCGTGATATTTTGTTATACCAAATCGTATACCATAACTAAATTCAAATTGCTATCCGAACTTTTCACTGGATGCTGGATGGATGCTGTAGTTCCCACGGCCGCGCACGCAACGAGACCAAATTGGACTGGCGATGGCGGGCTAATGTCTGGGTGCCCATGGAAGGTAGTAATCAATGCTTTTAAATGTTTGATAGATGTTTAAATATCGATATGATGTATGTAGAGCCACTTACTAGTCTAATATTAACGACTTGGATGTAATTGTGCGTAGGTATAACCGTTAAGTAATTTAGTTTAATAAAGTAGTGTTTAAATGTCGTAGATGATTTAATTTTTAAAGTTTATATGTATTTTTTTTAAATATATATTTTTAAATATATAAAACTCTTCTGTTGACTGACTGAGTAACTGAAAGCACGGATAAAAGCACTATACTTAGAAAGAAACTTGGCACCTAGATAGATATGTGTTGGGAATCACTGAAAGAATATTTATCAGAATAAATGAAAAATGGAATTTTCCATTTCTGTCTTAAAGACGACACAAACAAAAATTGCGGAAGACGACTACAGAATAATAAAAATTATATCTTGATAAAAAAAAAATTGTTAGATTCTAGCCAACCCATCCTTTTATTATTAGACTAGCGGCCCGCCCACGGCTTCGCCCGCTTAAAATACATGATTATTGATTTAAGCAGAATTGATTGACAACTATACTAAAATAAAATAAATAAATAAATCAGCTTCACGCTGTATCCCGCACACAGCAGGGTAGGCAGAGGGAACCTAGTGTTAAGACACTCCGTTCCCCACTTTCTGCCCAATTCTGGAGGCATTGCGTGTT
>DWQW01005235.1:0-18156 GCA_018249695.1 Heliconius erato demophoon
CCGACTGCTAAGGAAGGGTTATGTTTTTCGCGCGTATCTTGTATGTATGTAATATTCTTTATTACCTCGTATCTCCAGAACCGCTGAACGAATTTACATATTTGAGGTATCGTTAGATTCGTATTAGTAGCCCAAGTGTTCTTAGATAGATGACGTTAATAGAAAATAATCATGGCGGCTGTGGTACGCCATTGGACTTAGTAAAAAAAAAAAATCGTTCCGAATACTACAATATGGATATCAAATTCAAGAACTTAATTTCAGGATTTCAATAAGGTATATCATAATTATCATTACCATAATAAATTCTAACAAAAAAAGAAAAATAAAAAAATATTTGTAAAAACAAAACCCCCGACTGCATCAAACTAAAAAGAAAATAAACAAGCCCAATAGTTTATTAGGATTAACAGTCGGGACCTATAAGTAATTCTTCAATCAATAAAATATTTACCAGGAACCACGCATAATTTAAAGAGGTCAAATTGAAAAATATTTTAATATATTAGTATATATCGACAATATTACAAATATGAGAAAAAAAGTAACCTATGTTCATCCGAAGACCCTCAAGTATCTCTATATGAGTATTTTATTACAATTGAATTAGCGGTTTGGCCCTGATTGCGACACAGACAGACAGACAGAGTTACTTTCGAATTTATAATATAGGTATGGATAAATAGTCAACTCTTGAAACAGATGAATTAACCTTTGATAGCCCGAGCAATTAGTTAAGATATAGGCGGACTTTCCACCTGCAATCTACATAGACTGACTAACAGTCTTTATAAAGACATTTTTATTTTAATTTACTTTTAATTATTACCTATTTACTATATTTATATTCCACTTAACTACACAAAACTGAAAAATAAATAAATTATTTCATAGGTCATTTTGATGAACTCCGTACTCTTATCATTGCAATAATGCAGTAGCAAGCGCAAAATGATAATGAAATATTTTTATTATCATCTAATCATAGTAAAAGTAAATTAAAGTCTCCTAGTTTAGTTATATTCTAGTCGGAAAGTCAATCTAAAATATACCTTTTCATCTAGTTAACACCATGTATTTTCAATTATAATAATTTGTTATATTTTTTTGCATTAATATTATGTGTTTCGTTTCTAATATGATGTTGAGATCTTTATTAAACTTCAACCGTTGATGTTGCTAAGATGAACTAATAGGAATTACAAAAATTTATAACTTGTTCTAAGTTCTTATAGCCACCAAAACTGGTCTTGAATGTCTGTACTAAATCTATAGTTTTATTTGAACTTTTAATTTGCTAAGAGTTAATAAATACATATATAAGAGGCAGGCAAATATTATATACAAAATTAAATTGTCTAAAAAAAATGTTTATATTATGGATATATTTTGTACCCACGGTTAAAAAGTGCTTATTTTCCAAATATTTTATATAAATCGGCTTCACGCTGTATCCCGCACACTGCAGGGTAGGCATAGGGAACCTAGTGACAAGACACTCTGTTCCCCACTTTCTGCCGAATTTTGGAGGCATTGCGTGATGAGTGACAGAACTCAACCCCTGCGCCACGACGGGCCTCAAATATTTTATATTATTTCTAATAACAGTCAAATATAATATTTTATAACATATATTTATGGAGAAATTAAATAGCAAGAATTTTTTTTATTATTTAACGATATTACAACAGGACGTTTGATTTGTTTATATTTTGTAATTTATAAAATTCCATTAACATTATCTGTTTACGGGTCAAGTTTATAAGTAACCCTGAGATTACATTGACATTAGTCTAGGCTATTAGAATTATAAATCAAAATCAGCTTTACACTGTATCCCGCACACAGCAGTATAGGCAGGGGGAACTTAGTGTGAAGACAACCCGTTCCCCACTTTCTGTCAGATTTTGGAGGCATTGCGCCACATCAATAAGTGGCAGAGATCAACGCCTGAAATGGAAATATACATTTAAGTAAATATTTCATCTCCTCGAGTGGTATCGAACCAATAACCAGTCAGTTTTACAGTCACTCTTTGTGCACCTGCGCCACGACTGGCCTTTGGACTAACTATGAAATTGACCTATGACTGAAATTGAACTATGATTAAAACCTGAGTTGCCACATAACCAAATCTCTACTCAATTAATGTAAATAACTTGACGTTCAGATTAAGCGTGGCATTAGATTTGAATACCCAGGATAAAATATATCTAGATAGGTGAAAAGAAGAAAACAGACTGACTTATCCCTCAATATGCCCCGGATGATATTTTGTTCCTATCCAGGCTTCCATGCAAAAATTGAGAGATGCAACTAGAACGCAACTTTGTGTTAAAAATCAACGACGACAGACGATGTCGCAAAAAATATGATTTAAATACAAAAATAAGTTATATAGTGTTCGTGATGTATACTACTTATAGGCTTGTAGCTTCAAGCCCACAGCAGGGCAGAGGAAAAGGTATAACCTTTAAGCCTTTTGTGACAGTCACAAAAGGTTTTTTCAATTCAAACTAGTAGTTACTTATTTACAAAACATATAAAAATTACCTTTCCTAAGTGTAGATTAACATTTTAAAAATGTTAAAAACAAACTAATAGTTTCCGAAATTAGCACGTCGTCGTTTCAAACAAAATATTATAAAAAGGAATATAGATTTCCATATATTTTTGTATTTTCCATCACAATTCTTATTAAAAACGAACGTACATTCAAATTTCCTTAAATAATAAATGTTTGGGAAAAAACAATACAAATAATATAATTCTCTGAAATGTATTGAACTGACGCGCACATTTGCTATGGTAACAGAACAACACTATATATATATATATATATATATATATATATAAATAATATACGAAAGGTCTTGTTTATAAAAGAGAATCATCTAAGAAAACAGGTTTAGTGTTGGTGCAGCGTTCGAGTGGTCGACAACATGACGCGGCTAATTTTAATTTGCTGTAAGTTTTTTTCGATTCGATCATTATTTTCGTTTTTATTTTTGCTATATTTGAAACAAATTATTTCATTTTATACATATTATGTGTACATTTCTACTGTTTATTTACGTACTATAATTTATTTTTGAATAAACTGTTATTTTTTTTCTATAAATACCGAAACAAAATAACGAAACAAAATGTTCAATCTCTCTAATAACCATAAAATATGTTAATATATAGAACTCATGACCTAGAAACCGATAAGACCTTGTCCTTGACTTTATCCAGATACTGGACCTAATGATAATAATATAATATTCAATGTGTGTATGTTATAAACATACGAGCATTGTTGTCCGGATAATATCAAGTTCAAGTGTAAAATAACCAAAAAAATTAAAAAAAAATACATACTTTCCATTTTTATAAAAATAAAAATACAAAATTGGGTCTTAGGCACAACATCATTCTATCGTAAAAAAAAAAAAATAATAATAAATATTATAATTAAAATTCCCAGTGCTAGATTCAGGATTAAACGTTTTTTTGTACTTTGTGTGTTTTATTGTACAGTATATTAAAAATATAAAGCGAAGAGTAAGCGATATGTCACTTATGTTATTCTGTCTACCCTAATAAATGTAAAAAATAAGATATTCATAAAAATTGGAAGGTCTATATGTTTTTTAAATTATAATAGATTCTACGTAATTGTAATAAATGATATGTATCTCTCAATAATAATACTTCACACGAGTTTCCTTCCGATAAGGGACTTCCCCCGATTGACACAATTTCTTTTACAGTCTTTTTCGCCTATGTCTACCCTCTTTTACACGAGTTCGCTAACAATATATAAATATAAAAAGAAGTCGTAATCATCTATTATCCATAAATGCATATCACTAATAAGTTAATAAAATAAATGTAATCGGCGTCTGAATATTAACCCAATGGTGATGCGTTCAATCCCAATTCGGAAGTATGTAATTAATTTCATTTCTTTATTTCTCGCTCTAATAAGAAGACATAGCGCGGCGTTCACTTCCGCCGCTTAACACGTAATGTCTCTAAAATTATGCAGTGTGTGGGGAATTGAATGCCTTAACACTAGGTACCCTCTGTCTATCATGCTGTTTGGGGGATACTGCGTGAATCTAAACAGTAAAAAGGAAAAAAAAATAATTGCTATTATTATAAACCAGAAATAAATGAAGCCTTGAAGCTATCTTATTCGTAAATCGTAAACCAAATATGATAAAAAAAACACACAACGTCTGTAATTTTTTTGACAGTCAGTCGAGTTATGATGTTAATAAACGAAGCTTAGCAAGTCTTTATCTCTTAGCCTGTATTTAAAGTCAAGGACATACTTCGGTTGCCAAGTAGTTTTTTACAGCTTTCAAGTCTTAAAGATCTCACATACGAGTATACCTATCTAAGTAACACATTACGTCATTAAACAAATGGAGTTGGTTCCAAATACAGAAGGGAATTTTCCAAGTAATGGCCGATATTTATATTTATATTACATTTGTCTTGATTGTGTATATGTACATATGATATTGTTTACATTAGCGACGTTGTATAATATTTGGTTTTATATTTGTTATTTTGTGGTCAGTCGTGGCGCACAAAGAGTGAGTGTAAACCGACTGGTTGTGGGTTCGGATACCACTCGGGAAATTAAATATTTATTTAAAATTTATATTTCCTACCTACCCTGCTGTGTGCGGGATACAGTGTGAAGCTGATTTGATTTGATTTGGTGGAGTGTCTTACGTTCGCTTCGGTCACTTATATTTTTAAATTGGAATCGAAACCCATCAAAGGATTTTTTGTAGGTGTACGCCAATCAACACGAAATATTAATAGTTGAGGACAGGCTGGACATAAGTCCAGCCTGTTCTTTTAATGTAGTAGGTAAGGTAGGTAGAACTACTGATAACAGTAGCTGCAATATTAAAAGCGAAAAGCGTAAAGATAAAAAATATGATAAGCTACTTAAAAGGAGCGATCTCGCTCTGAGAAAATTCATAACATTGTTTTGCAACTTGTTTATGTTTATTTATCGCTTATTTGTATGAAATATCTTATATTCTGATAATTAAGAAGAACATCTGGTCATAACAAATCAACGTTCAAATCGCAAGTTTTATTATTAATAAAAAACTCTATAAGTACTTTTAAAAACGTACTTTTAAAAGAGTTGACTAAAAAAACTGAAATAGTATTTTTTTTTACTTTTAATAACTTGTCTTATACTACTTAATAATCATCTATACTGGTATTATAAAGGTGAAGAGTTTACTTGGCTGAGCGCGTTAATCTCAGGAGCAACTGCTCCGAATTGAAAATTTATTTCTATATCAGATGGACAATTAGATATACATATAAATAAAACATATAAATAAAAGGAAAAATTCAAATAAATAATAAACTTATATTTATAGTTGACATAGAAAATGAGTGCGTCCGACGCTAAATTAAGTTTTTCATCTTAATTGGCTGCGTTATTAAAATCTATAGAAGGATCCTATAGACCAGCTTTAGATTATAGCGCATCGCATACAAAATAAGTGCAAACTTAAATTTGTTAACTTTTATAAGTTGTAGTTCCCGTTGACCTACAATACTGAAATTGGCACGAAACCATTGGTGAGTGCATCCAATTCGCACTTGACCGGTTTTTTTAATGTTCCAGAGCATCTACTGACATCATTAAATGTATAATGTATCAGAATACTGTCTAACTGCCAGCTTATAATTTAAATATTACAAGTTCGTTTTGAAATTTTGAAATATTTTTAGAAAATAAGGGTTCGTAGTCAACACGTATTGTATCTGTGAATGCGAAAAGTCATAAAAACATTTTTGAACGCTCTATGCTTAGAGAAGATTTATACCAATTTATATAGCACAATATATTTTTAAAATGTACTTTTTAATAACTTTTTGAAAATTACTTTTTAATAAAAGATTATTATAAGTTTAAATATATCAATAAGCGTTTTAAAGCTCTGACACTCTTCGTTCACAGTTTGTATTTAATAGACAAATGTCCTTGATGTTAAGGAAAACGTATGTACAACACGTATTACGTCTATACAATAGCAGTCTGCCACTATTCAAAGTATTATAATGTTATATGAATAAAATGACTTTAACCTTCTATAAATATACTAGTTAAATAATTCTCGACTTAATTGCTTATGAATACGGTTATCGAAATAGGTTCGTTGGTCTGTATGAAAAAAAGCTGATCAAGTACGAGTCCAGTCGTGGCGCAGGGGCACAAAGTGTGCCTGTAAATCGACTGGTTGTGGGTTCGATCTCCCCTCGAGGAGATGAAATATTTGTTTACATTTATATTTTCATTTCTTCGCTCTGGTGTCGAGGGGAAAGCGCGGCGTCGAGTTCCGCTACTCAACACGCAATGCTTCCAGAAATTGACGGAAAGTGAGGAACGGAGTGTCTTAACACTAGGCTCCATCTTCCTACCCTGGTGTGTGCGGCATACAGCGTGAAGCTAAAAAAAAAATTACGAGTCAGATTTACCCACCGAGGGCTACGTATCAATTTCAAGTTTGTAGGTCACAGAAAGTACATTGTTACAATTAATGCTACCCTGCAGTGTGCGGGATACAGCGTGAAGCTGATTGAAATCTATCATAGAGATGCATCAGGTATGCATAGTAGAGAAGTTTAGAAGAGAGAAGTTAAAAAAAAAAAATTAAATTAAATTAGCTTCACGCTGTATCCCGCACACAGCAGGGTAGACAGAGGGAACCTAGTATTAAGACACTCCGTTCCCCACTTTCTGCCGAATTCTGGAGGCATAAGAGAGAAGTTCTTTAACATTAATAGTATTTTATACAAAAAAATTATCTTACAATAAGGAATCTAAAATATTATACATTTTTCTAAAGTATATGATTTTAAAATTGACATATATTTAACTATTTTTGCAGCGCAAAATTGTTATTTCGTTATTTTAGGTTTCAGGCTGACTAAGACATAATGTTATACAGCATATAGCACCCCTAAAGAATGTAGCTTTCATACAAAACCAAAAAAAAAGAAGGATAAATCGGACCAGTAGATCCAGAGATCTTAGCGCTTAAACAAACAAACAAACTCCTTCGATTTATTATATAATAGATTAATACTATTATATAACAATAACAATAGTTACTTTTGAATGAATTATTATCCATTTTTGTCAGTTGTATTGTATATTGTTGAACAATTGTGCCATTATGTATGTGTTTTTATTTGATAGAGTTATATATCTATTTCAGTATCAGCTCTGGTACTGGCCATTTCGGCTGAGGAAGTCGACGAAATGCAGGTTACACGTCTCCTTCATGATTCCAGCAATAAATTCACATCGAGAATGTTTAACGTAAGTAATGAAAACCATGTCCTTTGACCAGTATAATATATACTGTGGAAGCGCTCTTCCAGTCCTAATATATGAACAGCGACGGTAGCAAATTATATTTAACCGAAAACATATAATTTGTACTCAATATTAAGAAAAAACATTGCAACGAGCAGATAAATATAAAACCTATTCGAATGTTCCTTGTTTTTTACGTAGGATCACTTTAAAATCGCCTTTAAATTTCATAATTACAATTTGTTTCTTAACAAGACGACGGTATTAAATTTGAATTTAATGAAAAGATCGTAATTAATTGTTGAGGACAGTCGTGGCGCAGGGGCACAAAGTGTGACTGTAAAACCGACTGGTTGTGGATTCGATCCCCACTTGAAGAAATGAAATATTTACTTAAATGTATATTTCCATTTCTTCGCTGTGGTGTCGAGGACAAGCGCGGCATTGAGTTCTGCCACTCAACACACGCAATGCCTCCAGAATTCGGCAGAAAGAGGGGAACGGAGTGTCTTAACACTTCTAGGTTCCCTCTGCCTACCCTGCTGTGTGCGGGATACAGTGTGAAGCTGATTCGATCGTAATAAATATCGGTAAATCATTTTATTTCTTTCACTCTTAATAACATGAATATATTTGTAATTATAGGAAGTAGCGCTCGCCAATGAAGGTAAAAGCTTTGTGCTCTCAGCATTTTCAGTTATGCCTCCACTTGGACAGTTAGCTCTAGCATCTGTGGGCGAATCTCATGATGAACTCCTTAACAATTTAGATATACCAAACGACAATATGGTAAGTGTGTACTTAAAAAGACAATATATTTTAATTTAATATGTAATAATTTTTTTTATTGTTTCTTAACCAACGAAGTGACAAAGCTTTATTAAGCTTTGTCACTTCGTTTGCTTTGTCACTTCGTATCACGATTAATGTTATTTAATTTAATCATTACTATTTAATTTAATTATTTCTTCCTGACCAGTCGTGGCGCAGAGTCACAAAATGTAACTGTAAAATCGACTGGTTGTGGGTTCGATTTTCACTCGAGAAAATGAAATATTTATTTAAATTTATATTTTCATTTCTTCGCTCTGATGTCGAAGCAAACGAAGTGTCTTAACACTAGGTTCCCTCGGACTACCCAGCTGTATATGGGATACAGCGTGAAGCCTGATTTAATTTTTTAATTACAGACCATAGCCGTTTTTTCATATTCAAATGCGTTAATACAATCAGTAGAAGATGTAACGCTTAAGATGGCTGGTAAATTATTTATCGCCAAAAATTACAAAATAAACAAGAACTTTGGTGAAGTTTCAAGAAATGCATTCCAATCTGAATTTCAAAATATTGATTTTGATCATAAAGAAGCAGCTGCAAACGAAATCAACCAATGGGTAAGAACATTATCTACTGAAGAAGATTTATATAATTATAATATTCTTTTATTGATCTTATTATATGTTTTTCTATTTTATGATACTTATATTAAAATATAATATTGGTATATTTATTTCTAGGTTGAAGCTCAAACAAATAACAAAATCAAGGACTTAGTAGATCCTAACAGCATTTCAGGTGCTACTAGAGCTATTTTAGCAAATGCAATTTATTTTAAGGTAAAACAAAATTCATAAATTAACTTAAATAAATAATATAACTTCATTTTAATGAAACTTTATTTTTTATAGGGTAATTGGAAAGATCAATTCTCCAAGTACGCTACACAAGAAAGAGTTTTCCACGTTAGCAAGGATAAGAAAAACAAAGTTCAAATGATGAACAGGAAAGGAGACTATAACTACGTAGAAAGTAGTGATCTTAATGCTCAGGTTTTCACAAAACTTAATAATTTAATTTAAATGATACCTAATAATTTAATATGAATGATAAACTAAACCGAACCAACACCATTACAAAAATTTCAGGTACTAGAAATTCCTTACAAAGGAGACCAATTATCTCTCGTCGTTGTCCTACCACGTGAAATTGACGGCTTGCATGCATTAGAAGAAAAATTAAAAGATCCTTCTGCTTTAGACAAGGCAATCAACTCTATGTCCAATATAGAAGTAGATGTCTTCCTTCCAAAATTCAAAATTGAAACTAAAACTGAACTTAAAGAGGTTCTGCAAAAGGTAAATAGTAACAGATGTGGATTTTTTATATTACAAGAAATATTATCCATCTCAAAACATGAATGTTATAAGCTATAGATATGTCATCTATCTACTATTGCATTACAGATGGGAATAAATAAGCTATTTAGTGCAGGACAAGCTAGATTAGATAATCTCTTGGAGGGTGAAAATGATTTATACATAGATTCAGCTGTACAGAAGGCTTTTATCGAGGTCAATGAGGAGGGAACAGAAGCTGCTGCAGCGAACGGTAAGTGCATTTGCATATGGTATTTGTGTTACAATTTAGTGTCTGAAATATCAGATTGTCATTAATGAGTTTTATTTATATAAAATATTAAATATATATCAAATATTTCAAATTTAAACGTGGCGGGAAATGTAATCCGCGCCCTGTAACTATTTTTATTCTTTCCTAAAAATATATCAAAATTCTATAATATATATTTTTAATCAAAAGTATAAATTACTTAATTAATACACAATCAAATTATTTAAATACGACGATTATAAGTTAGGGAAAAGTTTATTTTTCAATTTCAGTAAATTTCCCATCATATCAATTGTTTGACATAATTCAATTACCATAATCATTAATAATCAGCGATTGTCACTTGCGTACATACATGTATGTATATATCTATATTTAATATAAGTACCATTTCTGGGTGATCAGCAGACAACAAAATGTATACGTGTATTCATAATTTGTTACTATAGTTTCCATAAGTAACCATACCCTTTCCTCTGGCTTCATGTATACGTTATTTTATCATTGCAGAATTCGAATTTACATTGCTTATCGGCAAATTGGACAACGTTGTATTTGTTGCGAATCATCCTTTTCTATTTTTCATAATAAGGAAAAATAATATCTTATTCAATGGAGTATACTATTCTTAGGTACTTACTAAGGAATATTTTTGTATCTATTATTATTAAATTTCAAACGACAAATAGTAATAATAAATATATAATTTCATTTCAGTATTCAACATTAGAAAAAATGTTTCATTTACTCCAATCAATTTTAAGCGACAAACACGTATTTTATATAATTTAAAAATATTATTATTATAATCTTATTAGTTCGGCAGCGCTGTAAAATATGAAAATCTATCAAAACGGTTTATTACTTTTATATTATTTTTAACAAGTGCACATTATAAGCATATCATATGCAGCACTAACATTTAATACAGTATTATATACCCACGTACTACTTAGCGATATATAAAAATATATCATAAAATATACTAACCAGAGCAACTTAGCAGTCACCTAAGTGACAATAAAGTGAAATGTAAAAAAATTCAAAAAGTATTATTAAAAACAATACATTTCAAATATAATAGGACATCTATTTAGATGAAAGAATATTTATTATTTTTTGACTGATTTAATATCACACAAATTAATGCTATCTTATTAGTGGTCTCCATCGGTTAAACGGTTATATGTATTGTCATTAAATTAAATTACTTTTCTCATTTATTATTATTATGTATTGATTTTTTCTTGGTGTTTGTATATATTTAAAAATCATTTATCAAACATGAAAATTTTATAATCGACCGGTATAATGAAAGATCAAAAATATCACAAATATCCAGATTAACCAGTGGGTTTCATAAAATATATATTTAATACAAAATTTACTAATAACTTGTATAGAGCAATGCAAGTATGAAAACAAGGGCTGTCTAACATATCACTTACCTTAGTATTATACGAAATTCACATATCTTTACTAGGTGTTGTGTCTAAACTGTTGTGTAATAAAAACGGAAATTACTAATTTCATTTCAGTATTCGGAATTGTGGCAACGAGTCTCGTGATCGAGAAAAATCCTGCTCCAGTGTTTTACGCAGATAGGCCATTTTATTTTGTAATCAAAGCTAAGTCCGAATCATTGTTTAACGGAGTTATGCACGGAGACTAATGTGATACTTAGACCATTATATTAGCATTTGTGATGAAAAATTAAAATATATATTTCTAATAAATAATAAATAAGTGTTGTTTTTGAATATTCTATATAATATTACAATACCAATAATAGTTTATTGTATCTAACGTTTTCTGAAATAAAAGCTACATATAAATTTTATTTCAGCTATGCAAATTGTGACTGACAGTCTAGTAATAGAGAAGGATCCTGCTCTAGTGTTTATAGCAGATAAACCATTTTATTTTGTAATCAAAACTAAGTCACAATCTTTGTTCAACGGAATTATGCATGGAGAGTGAAATGTAAATTTAAAACGTAATAGTAAAATACTCATCTATTACATAATTCATTATTAGCCTTTACGACGAAATAATATATAGTAATAAATATATTTCGAACAAACACAATTATTGTTTTAATTTATTTAAAATTGTAATCTAACTTAATATTTAATTGAACATCAAATATTTTCAAATTCAATAATAACTTCAACTTAATAATAAATAGTTAACATATATACCTATAGTATCATATTTTCAAATGACTATATTTTGTAATTTAGTTTATTGACATGAACGTATATCTAAGCATAAAAGGTGACGGTTGTCTAACATCTTCATGTTATATTACTATTGTGACTACACCGTAGTGCTATAATTTCGTTTCAGATGAAAACACTGCCGTTTTTTTTATTGCAGATACGGATACTTTGTAATGAACTCTAAGTTTGAATGTTTCACGGAGTTATGCATGTATATTAATATTTGTATTTTATGTATATTATTATTATAGTATTGAGGCCAGACGTGGCGCATGGACACAAAGTGTGACTGTAAAACCGACTGGTTGTGGGTTCGATCCCCACTCGAGGAAATGAAATATTTACTTAAATCTATATTTCCATTTCTTCGCTCTGGTGTCGTGGACAAGCGCGGCGTTGAGTTCAGCCACTCAACACGCATTGCCTCCAGAATTTTACAGAAAGTGGGGAACCGAGTGTCTTAACACTAGGTTCCCTCAGCCTACCCTGCGGTTTGCGGGATACAGCGTGAAGCTGAAAAAAAAAAGTATATTACTAAATTTCTATTTTCCATCTATTAACGCTGTGTTGTGTAATCAAACTACCAGAGTCACTGAATCACTAGCATATATTTATTTAATCTGTACTAACTGATGTATTTTTAATGTTTCTCCTAATGAAATTATTGTTTTGTAAATGTTTTTTTAATTATGTGTAATACATTCTGATAATAATAATTACATCTGAACACTTAAAGTAATTTGTCATGACATAAAAGTAATTAGGTTGTTTTTTTGTAAAGAAATGTAAACTAAGTTTTACTTATATAAATAACTTATAGATTTGAATTATAATATGCAATAATATTTTATCAATAATTTTAAAAATATATGGATTTTCTTTCAGTATTCTATGGCGTGGGCAGTGCTCCATCACCAAACGTCCCAATTCCAGTGTTTAGAGCCAATAGGCCATTTTATTTCTTTATCAAAACAATTTCACACACAATTTTCAACGGAGTTTTCCAAGGAATATAAAGCAATTCAATTTTGTAGTACATAACAACATATTAGATTTATTTATTTTTTATGATTTTTATTTTTTAATAATTATATTGTATTAACAAAATGTATATTATATTGTATGTATCTGCTCATGCATACAACTTAATAAAAGATCAAGAGAGAAAATCTAATTATTTTACACAATTTATGAAAATTAAAATTTTGATTATCCCGTATAAACAAATGTCCAATGAAGCCAGTTTCATCTTGTAGTACGAGTGATATGATTTAGTTGGTTTTAATTAGAAAAAAATCGTCGATATTTAAATATTTTGAAATTTTTCATATATTTTTGGTTATGCAGTTCGAAAATTTAATTCTCAAATATTATTGATATTTCAGCTTTTGGTGTTAGTTATCTTTCAGCTGTAATTTCGGAAATTCCCACCCCGACCTTTATAGCAAACCATCCTTTCTCATTTTACTTATATAGAGGAAGAGATATTCTGTTTAGTGGAGTTTACCAGGCATAGGTATTTATAGAATCTTTTTCTAAGCATGCATGCATATGCATGTTTATGTTATTGGATACACCAGAATTATTTAACTAGCCTTTAAGTAAAGCTTTCAAGTAATCATTATAGTAACAATGCATGCTGTCAATTTTATAATTATAAATGGTGTCGTATATCTTCCTGAGCCCTTGCTTTCATTTTTTCCTTTTAATATAAAGATATATTTAGTTTATAGTTATATTGAACAAAATAAATATTGAAATTGTGTTATAATTTAATTCTAAAACAAATTCTTTAAATGAACTTTTACAATTTTATAAATTATCTTCATTTTGATGATGACAAACTTAGAAATATGCCTTTCATATGTGACTCATATTTTTGCTCTTGATTTCGTATGATAGTTTTTTATCTGTTAAAGTTACTGATAATTCACTTCAATATCTAACAAAACTGGGAGGACTAAAATTATTTAGTCTTAACTTTTTTAGTCTTAAACCAGTTTTAGTTAAGAACCATCCAGTAGAATTCAAAGCTACAGCTTAAATAAAATGTGCAGTCAAACTGGTTCCATCTGTAGTAGTAGCACAGTTAAGTAAGAATAACTGAAAACTATCAATGTAACGCGTTTTTTTTTGTTTGCTTGTAATTTTCATAATGCATGTCAGATATTAAATCCATCTGTTCCTCGTATGCTTAAATTATAGCTATTTTAGCGAAACCCTAGCTTAGTGTCTTGTAGCTAAGAAAGATTAAGCATGAAGTCATTTTTATACTTATGTAAGTATTATAGTATTTCTAAATCTTATTAGTTTAAGTGTTATGTTTTATTTATTATATTTTTTTTTGTGCAAATAATAAAATGTCTAAATAAGGTAGGTAAGAAATGTTATTTAATTTAAAGAAATTTATTCCAAGAGAATGAATATAAAAGAATATTTTAAATTAAATATTTTGTCAGTAAATTTGTAGAAAAATAAAAATATTTATGTTTCAGGTCATAATGCACAATTTAATCAGCATGGAAGCTTCATTGCTATAAAGCAAAGATTTACTAGAAATAAATGTTTTCACAAAAATAATCTTTTATTTTCCCAGTGTGCTCTAGGAAAGAATTAAATCTGATGTCAATTTATTAATAGGCAATGCATGTACTGTATTTATAAAAATTCTGTGAAAAATCTGCCAATTTTATAAGTTAACCTCCTAAGGGAATGTGCCTAAAGATTAATGTCCATCAAATTAATAGGCCCATTTGGTAAAACATAACTTATTTCAAAAGGATAATTGGATTTTATTACTTAGCTTCTACGAAGCAGTTTGCATTTATATAATATGATTTTACCGATACAATAAGGTACAATAACATATTTAAATATTTTATCATTTAAAAATGAATTTATAAATCATTTTAGTTAGTTTAATATATATTTTTATTCTAGTATATTTTTTTATAAAACCTAACTTGAGGCCAGTCGTGGCGCAGGGGCACAAAGTGTGACTGTAAAACCGACTGGTTGTGGGTTCGATCCCCACATGAGGAGTATATAAATAAATATTTAATTTATTTAAATGTATATTTCCATTTCTTCGCTTCGCTTTCTGGTGTCGAAGCACAGAGTGGCGTTGAGTTCTGCCACTCAACACGTAATGCCTCTAGAATTCGACAGAAAGTGGGGAACGGAGTGTCTTAACACTAGGTTCCCTCTGCCTACCCTGCTGTGTGCGAGATACAGTGTGAAGCTGATTTATTTTATTTTTTAACTACTTAAATATAGTTATAGAGTTGGTACAGTGAAGTGAATTAAAAGAATATGCCAATGGATCTTTCCTACGTTCCGTTCCTTTATATGTATTTAAGTAAAAAGAGTTCCCCTTAGTTTGCACTAAATGATACGACATTTACCGTGTCTTAACAAAATATATATTTTACAAAATATTTTTTATATACGCATATATTCATCATTAAAGTTATCAATATTTTGATTAAATTTTATTTCAGAAATCTGACAACTCTTATGTTAAATTCATCTAAAAGAATATTGTAACGTTTGTCATCTCTCAATTAATCAAATTATTAATGATAATTCCATTCACGACACAAAAGCTCTGTGCAGATGGGAACTTATAAACGAAAAAAGCGTCACTCGAAAGAAAAAAAAAATAAAAATTAATATTATTATCTGGTTTATCGAATCAATGTAAACGGAGTTCGAAGGCTAGTGCCAGTTCCCTTAGAGGCGCGCATTGTCCGTCCCACATTACAAGTCCAATTTGTTAAAGCATCGCGCCACGGAAACTAACTGATAGACCAAGCTTTGTGCCTTAATGAACACTGTCAGACGAACAAACGCGTTGCCGTGAGATTAATGCGGCGCACCTTTCATCACCCCTGTTATCTTTATGGGCATATTGTTTTAATGATGTCATAATTTATATTGTTCACAAATTGAATGAAATTATCGTCGTCACTGTAGGCTATGCAAATACCTATGTGAGAACAGTATTACACTAGACAGAAGGAACCTCGTGTTAGGACACTCCATTCACGGAATCCCGCCCGATTTTTAAGTGGCGGAACCAAACGTCGCGCTTTGTTTTCCAGAGCTTGAAAATGCAAATAATTAAATATAAATTCCGAGTTGTGATCGAACCCACAACATCGCGTTTACAGTCATAAGCTGAACCACTGCACTATTATGGCCTCATATCTAAATGAACTTTAATATTTCATCATTCATTCATTTTAATTAGAACCTATCACTAATTTATCTAAAAAGCTATAATAATCTTCTTCTATCTGGCATAATCCCGGTGTTTATTGCCAAGGTTTGCCTTCCGACTCACTCTACATCTTCAGCAACCTCAATAGTTAGTCCATTTGCTCTCATATCCTGTATCACGACATCCATCATCTATCATTATTTGGTCTCCGGGAGATCTAACTCCAAATATAGAAAGGCACTACTATCTCTAGCAGCCCTAACCACAATAATAGTACTGTAATAAATTTCTCTGATAATGTCAATTTAGGCTTCAGGGGTCCCCTTGGATTACAATGGCAATTCAAGTTTCATCAGCAGTAACTAAAGCAATAAGTTCGTGGTTAGGAGGTGGTTCGAAAGGAATACTACACGGAGCTGCGTGTTCAGAATAAAGTAAAGTAGCTTCTCCATCTTTCCTTTACAGAAACATGGCCAAATAGAAGCATACCCAGAGAATCTTCGACGCAAAGATATTTTATGATATCCTGCGTCATTTTATCCTGAATACGTTTGTGTACGAGCTTCTTCTTTTTTTTTCATGGATCACGTCCTGCATCTTATCATTTCACTACCATATTTCCTTGTTAAACACAATACACAATAGAACATAGGATCTGGACAAAGCCCATAGAATCTGGAGTTCAAATATGTTCGTGTAAACGTTATTTTTTTAATTTTTTAACTATTCTAGAGTGGACATGTGCTAACCCAGCCCACCCTCTTCCTACGCTCATGACCGCCGGTTCTGTGCTCTTTTCTGCTATTTTTCCTTTTGTTTTTGTGTTTATTTTGACATATTTATCTTTTAATATACTCCGTTACACAACGAAATGAATTATAGAAGAGCTTACGAACGGTACTTTAAAGAATTGAAGATTTAATTTGCTATAGTTTGTTCTATTCCGGTGGTTAGTAGATATTGTCTATTTAAAGTATTTTAATTATAAAAATACCTTGCCTAGTGTTCATCAGGTATAATACCTGCACAATTAGTCGATAGCAAATGGCTAAACATATCCAAAAAGCAATATATAAGTACAAACATTTACATTCTAATCTTATAAAAGTTATAATTACAAGGTACGACCTAGGCGTTCTTTTAATTATCACAATAATTATTGGCGGCGCTACCGCCGAGTAAGAACAAGTTCAATTAAGGAACAATATAGAGAATTCTTAACAACATTTTCTTGTTCGGTGCACTATGAAAGAGGAGCAATTAGCCAGTGAAGTGAGTGCCGTCGAGACAAAGGCGAACTACATACACATTTGCAAAAGCTAAACACACACCATCTACTTCTAGTTATTGGCAAACTTTTAGTTATTATATTGAAACAGATAGCTAAGCTTTACTCAATTAAAATTGAATATTGGTGATATCCAATTTACCTTGAATTCTCGATCTAATAGGAAATTAATCTGACAATAAAGTAGGACCATATTGTCTAATAATTAAATTAATGACAATACGAAAATAAATAAGCTTATTGTAGAGTTAATACTGCTATAATCTCAGCTAAACGCGAGGTGAAGCCATTGCGAAATGAATGAACAAGTTATAAAAGCGAAGACAATTCAAAGCCGCAAATTGATTAAACCATCCTCCGTTCCAGAATTAAGTTATCACTGCGCGGTCGAGGAACTCCTATGAATACGTAAGCCGTCTGTTTGCAATTAACCACATCTGCATGCGTAAAGTGCGGATTCAATGCCTAATATGATTTATATATTAATTACAATTAATTATACGTACTCGTATATTAATGACATCCGAGTAACTCCGTATAATCTCTATATATAATAAAAGGATAGAAAAGTCAATTCTGTACATGAAAGATATAAAAAAAATAAAAATTAGGTCGGTTTATATGTCGATTATAGAGCCTAAAAAACCACTCAACAGAATTCTTG
>DWQW01005236.1:0-18156 GCA_018249695.1 Heliconius erato demophoon
AAGTTGGGAACGGAAATGTCTTAATAGGGAACGTTATTTCGAACGACTGTTCTAACACTAGGTTCCCTCTACCTACCCTGTTATGTGTGGGATACAGGATAAAGTTAAAAAGAAAACAATATATATTTTTTAGAATCAAAAACAGTATTACAATCTTGCACACTTTTGTTGCCCATATAGCCGAGTTATGGCAGGCTTATACAGAGATTTGTATGAGATTAGATGAAAACAGTCGGAGTGTAGTAAATTAATATAACTACTTGTCGATAAAGACACGAGCCACGAACCATCCACATGCCTTACTAAATCCATTGTAAATGTCGTAGAAATACAAAGAGTTGAGAACGGAGAGAATTATCACTAAGTTGTCTCTTGATATCTGCGTATAGATACACAGCCATATAAGTGATATATGTACCTATATGGACTTTTTTTTGGAAATTTAAGAAGGTTACTATGAAAGGTCAAATTATTATTTTATATGTAGCACAATAGCATATTTAAAACAAGAGAACCTACTAAATTAAAATAGCATACATACAGTATTCTATTTCTTCTTGACTTAAAAAATCAAAATTCTAGAATTGAATTCTAAATTCTAGAAAAATAGTATGAAGAAAGTGTGCAATGATGATGAACGCAGTAATTCTAGGTTCGATACCCACTCGATGGAAGGAAAAATAATATATTTTCCAAATCAGGAAAATAAAGTGCGGCTTTAAGTTCCGCCACTCAACGAGCAATTTCTCTAGTTCGATAATTAACAACAGAATGTTTTGACGTCATGATGATCATAATAAGAGATAAATTATAAAGCTGAAAAAAAAACTATATAATAATGTTCATAATAGAAATGTTATTCCACACTTAGGAAATAAAAATACTGTTTTAGAAGGTCCAAGCGCTCTGACCGCTAAGCCATACGGAAGGTACGGTTTCCAAGAGGCGCGGGTTGAAATCCCGCTCCGTTCAAATATTTATACGTTTTCTAAAAAAGTATGTATAATAATGATTCATTATAAGCTTAGCTTTAAACAAAGTAGATTACTTAAGTAGATAAAGACATCAAATAAAATTTTATTGTGTCTGTACTCATTCAAAACATTCACGGTTTATACGTACTCCTTATCCATATCCAAACATTATATAATAGTTGTTAGGCGTTAAATCTCTATCATGTTTTTTAACAACTATTTAACAACGTTTTTTTATTATTTTTACTTTGCTTTACGCCATTTTTTAACCGACTTCTGTAAAAGGAGGAGGTTATCTATTCTCTATTCTTTATATCTATTTAGATTAGACTGGGTGAATCTGAGTGAATTAACATTTTTTTTAATTTGATTGCTATCGAGTATATATAGCAGGGTATGCAGAAGGAACTTAGAATTAAAACACTCCGTTCTTCAATTTTCGCCACCGTGCGCCGTCTAATTTTCTAGACATCGAGTATTGAGAGGCGTAGCTTAACGCCGAGATTTGTCTTCCAACCAGAACGAGAAAATGATTTATTTATGAGTGGAAATCGAAGCTACATCCGCTGCATTTACAGTAAGACATTGTGGCGCTGCGCCACGACGGTCTCATTCCTCCAATGCGATTATTATAATATTTATATTAATCATAAACTTTATAGCTTCTAGCAATAAAGAACCTTGAAAACAACTATAAAACAATTACATAAGTAAATAAAATTGGATATTTTTAATTCCGTCTTAAACCAATTTTGATTAAGGGGAAATTTAAGTACAAGTTCAAGTATTTTTTTTAATATTTTAGATATTAATAGTACCTATTTATTACGTAAATTTGGATTGCTTAAAAGTATAAATCTTAAGCTATATTAAATGTTATAATATATAATAATTAATATATGTACGTCGTGGCGCAGCAGCAGTTCGATTTCCACTTGAGAAAATGAAATATTTACTATTTTGATTTTCGCTCTTTATAGAGGCAAAGCTCGGCAAACATGCAATTCCTACATTATTCGGTGGAAATTAGAGAACAGAGTGTGACACTAGATTCCCTTTGCATTTATATGATTGTTTAAAAATAAAAAATCAGCTTCACGCTGTATCCCGCATACAGCAGAGTAGGCAGAGGGAACCTAGTGTAAAGATATTCCGTTCCCCACTTTCCGCCGATTTCTGGAGGCATTGCGTGTTGAGTGCTTTTAACGCCGCGATTTACCTAGACGTTATATTGATTCTTAACCTCCGGTAGGTTAAGAATCAATATATCGTCTACCGGCGACGCACCTGTAGCTCCTCTGGTGCTACACGTGGTCGCCGGTGGCGGTGATCACTTGCCTTCAGGTGGCCCGTAGGCTCGTTTGCCTTGACCTTTTCCATAAAATAAAATAGATTTTATAGAAAACGGCGTGTCTTACTTTACACTAGGTTCCCTCTGCATATCCTGCCAAAAGCGACAGGACATTACTACTAAACTAAAATACATAAAACGTGGAACGTACATGACTCAGTAATTTTGCACACGTTTTCATTTGTTTTTACGGTTATAAGAGTCTGTTTCTGCATTATAATCTATTTACTTATCATAAGTCAAACACACAAAAACGACTGAGTGTATTTGGACAAGAATTCACAGAATAATACTTTTAAATAGAAATTCTTTTTGAGACCAGTTGTGGCGCAGGGGCACAAGCTTGTAAATGTAAGCGCGACAGGTTGTGGGTTCGATCCCAATCAAGGAAATGAAATATTTATGTAGAAGCATAACGTGGTGTTGAGTTACACCACTCAATACGCAATGCCTCCAGAATTTAGCGAAAAGTGGGAATTAAGCCTACCCTGCTGCAGTAGCTAACTTGAAGTTTTGTTCTACTAAACGCTATATTGGGGTTAGCTTCTTCTTCTTCTTCTCGTACATATCGCGTATAAACACAACAATAATTTATTAGCACTTTTTTTTATAACGTCAAAACGTGATTTTAATCATAAAGGTGTTATATTTTTATTATCTACGTAAAAATAATTTAATTTGCACATGATTATGCAAAAATTGTACATACAGCTGGTAACTCTCGAGAAAAATCTAAATAAATAAAATGTACCACAGAGTTCCCATTTTTTTTAAAATATATTTAACAGCTTTATCTATGGCTTAGTATGTTCATTCTGCCTAACCCGCAAAAACGATAGTCTGTGTTAAAATCCAATACGTTTGAAACGAAGACTTATCTAATATTTACAAATTTTGCAAACGCGCTTTCATTTTACATTTATAAGCATTAGTACGTACTTAGTAGGCATTTGTAACTCTGTATATTTGTTTTTTCTAATCTAATGAGAAAAGTAAAGGATATATTCAAAGATTTATCTCGTGTAGACCGTAGCTTAGTTACGTAACACAAAAGTAATATGTGTACTCGTGTCGTCTATTGCCTCATAGCTGTGATCTTGACTATATTATATGTATGTACGGATATCGAGAAATGCATAGAAATATTAAAAGATTTCTAGCAATTACTTTTGCATTAGATAAATCATTGGAGGGAATTCTTTTTCCATAAAATATACTATATTATAGTTTAAAAATATATTTTTTATTTATTGGAGGCGGTAGTGGTGCTGGAGCGCAAGCATCTGACTGTAACGCTACGGTTGTGGGTTTAATTCCCACTCGGGGGAATGAACTATTGTTTATTAATATTTTAATTTCTTCAAGCAAGGCAAAATTGCGCTCGTTGAGTTCCGCCGTAGAAGTCGTTAACTTCTTCCGTAATTGTTGATTAATTATTAAATCTTTGATAAAAATTTGAAGTATTAAATCGAGAATATCAAAACGTACTGTAATAAGACGCTCCATTTCCCAATTTTCGTCAAAATCTCTAAGAATTGGCGGAACGGTCGCGTCAGAAAAAATATTGGGACATACCGGGACATTTATCAATGTCGTAGAATCTAAACCAATATATTTAAAAAGAAAATTTGTTTGTCAGTGCGTTTGTGAAATGACTTCACCGATTTAAATGCAATCTTCACTATTCAATTCTGGCAAGCCTCACTTAACATTTAATATCTGTTTGTTTTATTATAATCGGTTCATAAAAAAAAAGTTTTATCAATATAAAATATGTTATAAATTGCGCCATTTAGTGTATATTGAAGATATTGTCTTTATAATGATAATTTTAATAGAACAAATAAGTAATTCAGTAAGTAAATAAATAAATAATTGTGCAGTTCAAGTAGTTCAAGCGGGTCGCCAGTTATTACTACTTAATAATAATAACACTTTATGGCACACAAGACTTTACAAGTTTTCATTTTAATTATCTATATATCATTTATCATAATATGTGCAATGGTGGTGGCCTTATCACTGCAAGTCATTTCTTACAGGCAATCACTAACATATAGTAGACTAATGTTAGGACACTTATGTAGGTGCAAAAAATATTAAGTTATTTATCACAAAATAAATAGTATACATATATATATTAAATATTTAAATCAACTGCAACATACTGTGTGAATAATGGAGGTATACAACGCTCAGTTTTTATATCCATACAGGGGAAGCACCGCTATTAAAATTAAATAGACATTTTACAGTTGGACATGTCTAACTACGATGGCGTCATCGTCATTGCCGTGACTTCTCTTTTTTGTGTTTTATTATTGAAATTGTTTTAATAAACTATAATTACCTCAATGCGTAAATAAGCATTGAAGTAATTTTATTTCAAATGAAAGGGATGTTTTACTTATAGTTTATACTAGCGGTCCGCTCGCGGCTTCGCCCGCTTCTCACCTATAATATTTTTATTATGCGTTCGTCTTATAAAAATAAATTGATTATATAATTTATACATTCAATCATGAACAATTTATATGACAGCTAGAAACGTTAAAGTATTTCGATGAATTATTTAAGGAATACATCGTAATGTATTATAGTCTGTAGCACTCCTGAGGAGCGTAGGTTTCATACAAAAAAAGTAAGTCCGACCAGTAGTTCCGGAGACCTTATCGGTTAAACATACAAAGAAATTCTTCCGCTTTATTATACTATATATTGTAGATAATATTATTGAATATAGATAAACTTATGGTTTATAACACAACAATTAAAATTATATAATTTTTATCATGGAGGATAAACCCGGTAAATAAAATATCACCTAACTATTACGTCAATACTAACTTTGGCGGCAAAATTAAAACCGGAAGCTATTTTATTATCTGTGTAAAACAAATGTTAATAAGTAAAGACAAAGATTATGTCTAATATGCGCATAGTTTTGTGTTATGACACACAACTACTCGTGAAATCAATTATATTTAAATAAGTTAAATTTAATTTAATTTTTCTTTTATTTTTTTATTTTTATATGCCAAATACGTAATTATAAAAATATGCGTATCATAATCAATCTTTATTTGAATTTGTCCTTAGATATATTAATTAGCAATTTGTTGACAAGATATTAACAGTACGATAAGTCGCGATTCAAAAATATCGTCTACATACTTATATGTATTAAATATTCGGGATATCTAATCTTACGATTTCATAAAACTTGTGTGGAAAAATAGTTTACACAACGTCCGATAATGAACATATTCAAGGAGAATAATCATAAAATCGTTTTTCCCAATATAATAATTTATTTTTATATTGAGAAAAACACGCATATGAAATTGCAGTATAAAACTTAAAAATATATATATATTTTATGATTTTAATAAAACACATACAAATAAGCTTCCTAAGTTTGTCATTTCATTTCAAAATGCGAAAAAAATAACAAAAAATATTTTGCGTAAAAAATTTTAAAAAGTTAAATGATTACGAAAACTACAAAATCAAAATATAAAAAATAGAATGTGAAGTTAACAAATTGTATAACTTTAAAATATTTTTTTACGAAAATGCATAAATGCAATGAAACTGACCATCGTACCTTGATGTGTTCATGTCTTTAAAAAATAAAAAAAATTATATCATTAAAATTATATATTAAAGATCAAATAATCAGTTACCTAACTATATAATGAAATATATATATATATATATATATATATATATATATATATATATATATATATATATATATATATATATATATATATATATATATATATATAAAAAAAAAAAAAAATATATAAAAAAAAATATATATAAAAGATAAAAAAAAAAGATTCCTAAATATATAAAAAAATATATATATATATATATATATATATATATATATATATATATATATATATATATATATATATATATCTATATATATATATATATATAGAAGAAAAAAAAGTCATTAACCTGCCATACGAAAAGGAGAATTAACATTACAGTTTTGTAATCTTACCACTCTTACCTCGTATAACGATAGTAAAAATATATGCTATGCTATAACTAAAATAGCATATTTTTTACTATACGATATTTATTATATTATATCTGCTTCACAAAAATAACTATAAATAAACAGAACATTGGTTACAATTGTTATTTTGACCTCTGCAGGAATTGTATTAGGAATATAACAGCACTTAGATTTCTGTTCCGCATACGTGAAACATTTGCTTTTTTCCTTCTCTTTATTTTTTCCTTGTAACGTCTACCGTTACATGTTAAAAAAAACTATTAAATATTTTTAGTTTGGAGCATATAATTATTTACCTAAATATAAATAATTAAATAATAATAATATTTTTATAACTTCTGTTCTTAGCTGTTAACTGCTGGAGGTTGAACTGGTTGGCTGAACTCAACGTCACATTCACTTGTGTTTAACAAGAGCAAAGAAATAGAAGTAATTAATTTCTGTGGTCGAATCCAAAACCATCGCATCGAACACAAACTTACACTTACAGCCTTACAGCATTACAGCCAAAATTTAAAAAATATGTTGAACAAAATTTCACTACTAAAAATGTCATAAAAGATAAATATAAGTTACTGTCTTAAGGTACGAAGGTTGCATGTTCAAATCTCATACATAGATAATTATATCTCACAGTCTACTGATAATATATCTTCCGGTCTTAAAAGAAAATCGCTACTGACTTGATTGATTTTTTTTTGTAAAAATATTTAATGCACCACAAAGATGCATTTTTTGATTCAGTAATGTTAAAAAAAAAAAAAAAATTTACACAATGAATTTTACTTTAATTCCGACTTAATTTTTTCAATTCTCCCTGTTATATCCCTGTATATCTAATTACATTAAAAGTAAAAGAAAACATGATATATTCTTAATTTTTTTTTATCGTTTAGACCGCCGCCGTGGCACATCGGGATTTTTAACATTTTCATAAAATGTTATTTCTCTTGGGAATTACCCAAGAGGCTCGGATTAGAATCCCGCTACGACCAAATACCTACGGTTTTTAAAAAATATTTCTCCTTTTTTTCTCTTTTGATACTATATTCATTGAATTATCTATGAAAGGTAAAAAATCGAGATAAAATATATATTGTTATCTTTATAATCTGTTAATTATATAATATACTGATATCAATGTTAACTGTCTGAAAAATTGACGATTACGGCGCCTATATATTATAGTGCTTGTTTCTCTAATCTAATAATCTACTCTTATACTATTAATTATAATAATATAATAATTAAATAATTATATTATCTTTGAGATTAGACGTGACGCAGGTTCACAAGCGGCGACTAAATGCGATAAGAATTGTGGGTTCTGTTCCCATTTGAGGGAATTAAATATTTAATATTTTCTTTGCTTCGCTCTGGTAACCAAGCAAAGCGAAGCGTTAAGTTCCGCTACTCAACACAATATTTTAGTGGAATATTTGAATAAATGGCCTGCGACTCAACAAAAAAAGTTTGCTGTCACTCATGTCTATGTAATAGTTTGTGACATAATTGTGTGGCGAAATGTGTGGCTATAAACTATTAAACATTATTATGAAAAAACTGTCACATTTTTTTTATTTTCTCTTGAAAACAAATATTAAAAAAAATATTTTAGAGTTTTAGTATATACCTATATATAGTATATATCTAGATCTAGATACAATTATAAATACCTATGTATAATAAAATATAAACATCAGCTTGTTTAGGTTCAAATGACACTAGGAATTTGGCTTTTATTTTGGAGTAGATAATTTGCTTTATTGCCTAAAAAATTTGTAATAAAAAACGTGAAAATATAATATTGATATCGAAAATTAAAAACCTAGTGATATATGATTTCTTAGTTAACTTTGCCTATTCGCTAAATGAGCAGAGAAAAGATAATAGAAACAGCATCACCCTTTTTCCCACAGTAGGTTCAGCAACCTAGTGTTAAAAAAAATAACACATCTTATCGCTATGGTACGATCGTTGCAGTAAATACTTATAATATGAATTTATAGTTCATTAAAAACTTTAGCCTACGATATTAATTTTGAGATGTTTATAATCTAAAACTATTTATAAAATACAATAAATATACAAGTTCTTTCTACGTACCTGTACCTACCATTATTGATATTTTACTTTTAAATTTTAATTATTATTCTTACATAATCAACAATATTTTTGGCTATGCGTTTTTTTTTTAAGTTTTTTATTTTCACTTGTCATCAATTTCTGGATCAATGGATGTTCCATGGTGGAATCTAACGCTCTTATAACAAGAGGAGATTGAATCTATACCTATTGATATAGACGTGGATACTCCACGCTGGGTTTAAATAATCTATGAAAATTCATATAAACTTGTCGTTTAGTGATAACCCTAGTGCTTCTTAAGCATTACCTGTATACTCATGTGATACAGCCTTATATTACCGTTGCCAAATCTCGCACAATACGCCAGTGTCAGTGTCTTGTTCAACAATATAGGTCGCCACCGGCCGAGTGCTCAAAATTATTAGTTTTATCATTAGATTATAAATTTATGAAATCTTTTATATTATTCTTATAGTTTTCTAATTTTTTTTCAATTTTTTTTTTTAATTTTTTTATTTCATGTGTTTTTTTTGAAAGGTGAGTTTTTTTATTATATGTATTGTATATTTTTATATCTATTATTTTTTGGTTGGTATTTATAATTTTTTTTTAAATGTGCTTAAAGTATTTTTTTTAATAAAAAAATATGTATACACAATATATGTATACAAATTATTAATATAACACCTGTGAAAAAGTAGTATACTTATATTTCAACTTTTGTTCTAAAATATTACTTTATATAACTTTTTAAAGTATAAAATTTTGATACATAAGTAGATATATTTATGCAAAATTACATTTAAATTGTCATGGGAATAAAGATAACGATAAAATAATAGAATCACTACAAAAAAAGTGTAATAAAAAAAAATCTTTAATATAAATATAAATTACATACGTAACTATTAAGTATCTTCAATAATTGAATATATTATTTATTCATATGGCATACGCTTAATAATAACTTATTAATTATAGATAGGTACCATACTATTATCGTGCCGATAAGTTCCCGCGGAAAACCGGCGATTTCATTTTTATTTTCAACGAAAAGATGATCGCGAACTTGTATTTTTTTAATAAAAATATGAACACTAATAACGTTGTTAACTTATTTTATAATTTTTTTTTACTACAATCGCGTTTTAAATATTTATTTTACGCATTTTTTTTTCAATAAATTTGAAACCAAAGCTGAAACATTGGAAAAGAACTCTACTCTATAATATATAACATTTATCACAGATCTGTTTTATCAGAGGCCAGAAAATTTTTCATTATTTTCATTTCATTTTCATTACTATTATTTAAAAAAAATATACTATTTTTGCAAGTTACATTTTCTTTTAGTATTCGATATAGCCATATACTTCTTATTTATTACCGCCCTCAACTTCGTGTTCGCGTACAGTTCTCGTAGGAGTTTTTAATATTTTTTATTGTAAAAAAAAAATTAAACGGTATATTCAGGATTAACAGCCATACAATTTAAAAAAAAACAAATGTTTTTGAAAGCAAATTTATAGTAAGTAATAGACTTTAATATTTAGTAATGATATCATGAGATTATTGTAAGCGTCGTTGATATCCATATCTTTAACAAGGAAACAATTTAGATATGTTATCAAAATATTTGGCATATTCGAGTACATATATACATACGAGTATGTAGTTTAGCCTTTCCGGATTGGGAAAACAACTGTTCATTGTATAATATTGTATTTAGTCATTCATGGAAAATGCTTCACGTGATATAATCATTAGATATGTCTATTTTCTAAGAAAATGTATAAAATATTTGAAATATCTTTACCTACATTATGTGGGTAAATTGGTTTCTTCCATACAAACATAATAATTCAAATACATTGTATAAAAGAATGTGATTTTGTTTTAAATTAGTATCATTATAAACAAATACATTTTTTTCCCGCTGGGATAAGATAACTTGCGGGGTTGTCTTCCGTATTTCAACTGTCAATGTCTCGATTTTGGGCGGAAATATATAATATCGACGACGATCGACGTATTGTTTGGGTATCTCTAACCTAAAAGAAATAATGAAAAAAAGAAAAAAAAGTGCTGTGAGGCCGTCGTGGCGCAGCAACACTGTAATCGCTACCGTTGTTATTTAAACTATTTCTAAGGCAAAGTTAATAAAACGCAGTATTGAGTTTTACCACTCAACACGTAATGTACCAAAAATTAGATAGAAAGTGGGGAATAGAGTGTCTTAATAAATACTAGGTTCCCTTACTGCGGCGTGCGGCGGGGTAGCCAGGAAACCTACCTATTCCCCGGCTACCCCGCCGCACTCACCCACACGAGATACAGCGTGAAGCTGCCTTCTACAGATTTATTATCGTTCTAGTTGATCCTTCAACATACAAAAATGTTTACAGATATGTTGTATATAGTAAAGAATAAAAAAATAATGAGATATTACTAAAATACTTAACGTAAACATATGATTATAAGATCTAGGAAATAATAATATAAAATAAAAATATAGAATTTTCCATAAATCAAAAAACCTGTTTCAAAGTGCTCTCACTTAGATATGACGACATAATATCTAATTCCCAATACTAATATTAGCTAAAATGTTTATTTATAAATTGTCACATACCTACCATCATTCCACGATAACCACGATTAGTGTCTATAACAACTTGTAGCTATGCCCGCGTTCTTATGGAAACAATTTAAAGTTGTATATAACATGACTGAGGCCAGTCGTGGCGCAGTGGCACAAGTAAACGCGGCAGATTGTGGGTTCCCACTCGAGGCAATGGAATATTTTCATCAGCTTCACGCTGTATTCCGCATTGAACCTAGAGTTAAGACACTTCCCCATTTTCCGCCAAATTCTGGAGGCATTGCGTGTTGAGTGGCGGAACTCAATATATGAAAATATAAATTTAAATAAATATTTCATTTCCGAGAGTGGGATTCGAACCCACAAACAGTAGTGTGTAGTCACACACAATAGCCCCTGCGCCACGACTAGCCTCTTACTATTTTAGGAATATTATGGGAATATTTTCATTTCTACGCTTTTTGGTCGAGGCAAAAGCGCGCTTTGATTTCCGCCACTCAACACGCAATGGCTTCAGAACACGACGGTAAGTGTGGAGTGTGTCTTTACACCAGGCTCCCTCTGCCTGCTCTACTACACGCGGGATACAACGGGAACCTAAAAAAATGTATAACATCGGCACATTCCTAGTGCCCGAGGCAACGGTATACTGACCCCAAGTAACCAGTCTATAATAGCCTTCTTCGATAAAAATACTATCGAAAACAAAAAATATTTTTCTATTCTAACCTAATTTTTGAGAATAGTGTGTTTTGTACTTTACGTTGAATTAATAGAATAAATTTACAAAACAAACGCAGATTAACAAGATAAATTGATAAGGCGAATCTGTCACCACAGTATGCATCGTTTCCGTTCATAATGTTAATGTTTTAACTATTACAATGAATATCATATGATATAGCAGTTAAAGAAATCCTGACATATAACGGTAGCGGGTTCAATTTCGTATTTTTTTTGTATTTCAAAATAAAATGCAAACGCCGAGCTTAGATAGACACCGGAGTGAAAAGAAATGAAAATATTAAATATTTCATCTTCTCGATTGATCCTATAGCCTTTTGCGTCAGTCACTTGTGCATCTGCGCCACGACTGATCTCAAAATAAAATATTTGAGAAATAAATGAAAAAATAAGTATTTCCTTCATATTTATTTCTTTCATTTTTACGACTGTTATGTCGGCATTAAAGAAAATTAGTTTTCATGGATTTTACAGCGTATAATTCGATTTTGTACATACATTTATATTGTGTATGTTTTTGCGTCGAACGTTCTAAAGCATTTGCTATAGTTACGAATAAGCAAAGCGTACTTACATATTAAAGTAACACCTTTAGTCTTTTCCCGCATATCAGGACACACAGAGGGAAACTAATGTCGAGACACTCTTTTCGCCAATTTACACCATATTAAAGAGACATTACGTGTTGAGTGGCAGAACTCAACACTGCGCTTATCTTCTTACCAAATGCAGGAAATGAAAATAATTCATTTACTCGAATGTGAATCGAACGTACAACCGTCTCGTTTACAGACAGATACTGTGCTGCGGCACCACGGCGATTTTACTATTAAATCTATTAAGATCTATTAAGATTAAAATCTATTAAGATTAGATTTATTATAATGATTATTTTAAACTACCGACCAGGTTATTTCTTTTTAGCTAGTTTAAAATAATAACAGAGTTTTGTATGACATCACAATGTAGTTACTTATTTACTACACAACTGAGGTATGTAGTGGCATCTATTGAACTTCAATAGATGCCACTACTTCAATAATTGAAGTATGTATTATTTAGCATAAAGTGTAAAGTGTGTAAAGGAGCGCCATCTTTTGTAAGGTTTAATACTAAAATTATTTCCAACAAAGCAATCATGAGTCAATATTATATATGATAACGCGTTCCGTTCTATAAAATCATATAGAAAAAAAAAGTTCCATTTTACTTTATATATTTTACAGTAACACAGTAGGTACTGACTACTGATTGTGGTATCTACGTCGATTTCATAAAAAAAGCCGGACAAGGGCGAGTCAAGATCGCCCACCGAGGGTTCCGTAAAAAATTAAAGGTCTTGAGCTTTTTCTGAAATTCAGGCTTAGCTTGGTCAGAGCCCTTTCATTTGATACCTCACTTGAACTAGCGGCTTTAATATCAAATCTTTTAAGATAGCCTTAATATTTTATAGGATTTAACCACAAATGTATGGTTTTTAGATTTTTCCTCAACTAGTACTACCTGTTTATGCTAGCTGCCAAATTTCATAATTCTAGGTCAACCGGAGGTACCCTATAAATTTTGATTCCCTTACGCCCAATATTAATAACCTATCTCCAACGTCAATCGATTGTTCCATATATCTATCCAATCTCTAGATTGGATAGATATATGAAACAATCTAAGATTGGCGTTGGAGATAGGTTATTAATATTGGGCGTTAATAGTGTCGAAATACGCGTTTTTCACGATATAAACGGCCATATCTTTTTTCTAAGTGAATATTGAAATGCGTCTTTTTTCAGGAAATCATCAGGCCGTAGATCTGATTATATGGTTTGAATTTAAACTTAATATGAATGCCATGTCTACAATATTAGACGAAAAGTGTGGTACGGAATGTCTTAGCTCGCCAAAGGGAACCTAGTTCCCTCTGGCGAGCCTTCAACAGACATAGCCACGATCAATGGACATTACCTAATATAAGTATGTATGTTTATCACATACTATAAATATTTAAACACCGATTTGGTACCTACCACATCCGTCTATTAGCATATATCCGCAACGGAAAGAGACTGAACCTTTTTAAAAACAAAATTGTCTGTATTAGCATTCAGAAATACGATCTTAACGACACTACCTGTTGTCTCTTAATCACTTAAGTATTTTCTTCCTTTTTATCCTGAACAATAACAATCTATTAATAGATTCAAGTAGGTCTTGTATGATCATTGCTCTTGACTTGATATTGAGTTTGAATTACAGAGTTTCATTAAAAAAAAGGAAAAAAATCTTGTCGAAGTACTTGCAGGGGATTAAAAAAAAATTGTTTTATTATCTTTATATCATTGGAAGGCGGAGAATGGAGCGTCTTGACACTAGGTTCTCACTGCCTACTCTGCTATACGGGAAACAGCGTATTTTGCTTAGATTTTCGTGTTATCTAAAAGGAAAGATGTAAACATATAAACAGTGCACATATATCCAACGTTCGTTATGTATATTTTTAAATAAAAATACATATTTTACAATTAAATGTAAAAAACATACAGGATACAGCCGCTGTAATACAGGAGCAGCGGAGTTCAACGCCGCGCTTTGCCTCGAAACAGGAGTAAAAATGAAAATATTAAATATTTTATTTCCCGAACCGAGATCGATCCCACAACCAGTCGCATTTAAAGACACACTTTGTGCCCCTGCGCCACGAATGGCCTCAAGGTCTTTCTTCTAAGTAATTTAAACATAACGATTATAATTTTATTTACATAATAATAAATATTTAATATATTATATGTATTCATTCCAGAACATTAAAATATATTTGTCTATTAAACTATAGTATTATAGGACTTGTAATTATATTTTATTAAAAACTCTTGTAAGAAAAATAATTCTGAATATATTTTTGGATTTTCTAACGATTTATAACTTTTTTACGTTCAAAATTCTGAAATAAACAAAAAATCTAGAAAGTCATTATATATAAAAGAGAATTTCTTTTATCTCATTTTACAATGTAGGTAAATTTAAAAATAATATTATAAAAACCATGTTGAATTATATAATACTATTTGAATGATTCCATAACATTAAAATATTATAGAAAATGTTTTAAAAACACAATTTGTTTCGCTTAGCTTTGTTATAACAATTTTATTATCGACGGATTATGATTAGGTAGGATGTATTGTAATCATTGAACATATGTATAATGCACGCTTCGCAAAGCAAACTGGAAGAGGGGGGGTTGGGGGGAAAAAATGGTGGGGGACACGTCATAACCTCGGTTTATCATTTATCCGGACTCATGTAGAAGCCATAACGTTATTTTGTTTTAGTAAATTTTGACGTAATTAACTCATTTGACTGTTTGTAATGAACTTATTTTAATTATTATATAATAATGCGTTCGAGCTTATTTCGTCCTCGACGTGACAGTTCTGATACGGAGCCATTGCTTCCAGCGATACCAGGCCCTAACCAAATTCAATATGAGGTATGGATTCTTTGGAATATACTATATAATATTATATTATAAATATATTGTAAATACTTAATTACTAAATACTAACAATATTTGTCTGATTTTAGAATACATTACACAATTTTATTTATGTTTGTAGAATATCAGTTTTTTATATAAGAAAGTCTTACAGTTAATCTATATATTTATATGATGATTTAGCTCAAGTAAACCATTTACAAAATAAATAACTATAAATAAATAAATATAAAAACATTTCAGCTTAGATACGGCGTAGGTAGTTTGTTTATTATGTTCCATGTTTTGCTTCACCTTATACAAAGACGCGTTGTCGTCTTATTGTCCTACTTGCTACTTGACCAGATGACTTTATAACTAGTGTTGCCAGTTTTTATGTTTACTAATCGTTAATATAATATACCTTATGTAAAAAAATAAAAATACCTTATTTAAGTATGTTTTATTTTAATTTAAATATTAATATCAAAACAACACAAATTTAATTAATGATTTCTATTAAAATATAAATTTAAACTGTCTTGTCATATTAAAACAAAAAATAGGAGTACATAAAAATTATAAAGAAAAAACAAACCCGATACTTTATTGGGATAAATAATTACCTACCTATTTTACAGGAGTCTTTGGAAAGATTTAATTAGTGGAAAAATGGTCCCTACTGTTTATTCTAATAAATGTTTAGGTCTCGTTTTAGTTTAGATTCGGTCGGATTTTTTATTAATTACTTTATTTCAATTTATTATTTTTTATTTAATCCTTTTTTTTTTTAGAATTTAATAGCTTCGAATATATATACATCATAAGCTGTCGCTTAAAATAAGAATGATGAAAGGAACCTTAAAATATTTTTTTAAATATCTATTTAGTAATTATCACAATGTTAAGATGAATTGTGTTATGTAAGGATCGTAAAAAAAATAATCAGCCCGTTTGGTCTCTACAACGTCTCTTATTAACATACATACATACATACATACATACCTAGGCTAGCTGCAAAATCCATTATCTTCATTTTGCGTTAGGAAATGGTATCTATATATACCATTTCTTGCTACTTTTAAATTAAATTTAAAAAAAGAAATAAATCTGTTAATAATCACGCATTTGTATACTATATATAATATTTACTTTTCTAAAAATATATAACAGTATTAGCATGGGCGTATCTAGGAGATACGCCCATGCTAATACTTAATGGAAATTTATGAAACTATGATATAGAGGCCAGTCGTGGCGCAGCGGCACGAGGTGTGACTGTAAAACCGACTGGTTGTGAGTTCGATCCCTACTCGAGGAGATGAAATATTTACTTAAATTTATATTTTCATTTCTTCGCTCTGGTGTCGAGCTTAAGCGCGGCGTTGAGTTCTGCCACTGAACACGTAATGCCTCCAGAATTCGGCAGAAAGTGGGGAACGGAGTGTCTTAACACTAGGTTCCCTCCTACCCTGCTGTGTGCGGGATACAGCGTGAAGCTGATGAAAAAAAATGATATAGAAAAACTGCAGCGCAGTGGCACACGCAATGTAAACGGCAATGGAAATATAAACGCAACGGTTGTGGATTCGATTCCCACTCGGGGGAATGGATTATTTATTTTTTTATGTTCTTGCTCTGGTAACACATTAAAATGCGCTCGTCGAGTCCCGCCACTAAACAGGCAATGTTCCAAAAATTTGGCGGAACGTAGTCAACAGAGTGTCTCAACAGTGGATTCCCTGTCTACCCCGCTGTATACAAGATACAGAATGAAGCTAAAAAATGTAAATAGAATAATATATTTCTACTTCTCTCCTTTTTCTCCGTTCTATATACTAATTATTTTTTAATAATATAGCACTATTTTATTAATTCCAGCAAGCAGAAGGCAACTACGGTGCAATGGCACACGTGGGGACGTCGCAGTCGGTGCTGGTGGAGCCGAGGAGTGATAAAGCAAGGAAACTACCACAATATATAGCTGCGCTGGCCGGTACATATTTTAAAATTTTAGTTTTTATATATTAGCGACCCGCTCGCGGCTTCGCCCGCTTGAACTACATTATTATTAATTTACTAGTCTGCAATACTTTCGTTTTCTCATAATAATATTATTTTAAAAATAATATCCGTATCTTTATTGAAAGTTACAGCCAACTCAATAAAACATTTGTTTTGTGTATAGCAATTTTGTCGAACTACATTTGTTAACATGGTTCAGATTTTTAGGGTTCCGTTATACCCTGCTGTGTGCGGGATACAGCGTGAAGGTATTAAAGAGACATTGTAACAAAAAGAAATATTGTTTCGAGAGATTGTGTATTAAGCGGCGGCCTTGAGTGCCGCCGAATGAAAAGGGGAGGACAAAATGTCTTATGTGTTAACACTTCCCTCTGCTTAACCTGATGCGTAATACATCGTATAACTTAAAAAAACATAATTTTAACAAGCCCGTAGTGGCGCAGGGGCACAAAGTGTAACTGTAAAATCGAATGGTTGTGGGTTTGATCCCCACTCGAGGAAATGAAATATTTATTTATATTTATGTTTTCATTTCGTCGCTCAGCACGCAATACTTCCAGAACTCAGCGGAAAGTGGGGAATGGTCTTACCACTGAAGCTGATTTAATTTCATTTTTATTTTTTTACGTATTGTTAGAACTACATAATAATCTTTATATCTTTCTAATTTCAGCTGCCCTGGGACCGCTAGCTAGTGGAACTATGCTGGGATGGTCATCGCCAGTTGTTTTTAAAATAACCCAAAGCAACAACACAGATTATGACTTTGAAATTTCTCACCTCCAAGGAGATTGGATATCATCTCTCACAAATCTCGGTGGAGCCGCAATATGCTTTCCTATAGGTCTCATTATGGATGCAATAGGA